>JAYRCH010000094.1:0-263902 GCA_037179445.1 Phengaris alcon alcon
CTTTCTAAAATAATTACTTATTATTTACAACTAAATTATAAACGTTTTACTAAAGTATTTGAGGCATAACATTTTAAATTCGACAGATATTCTTTTAAAAATTACTTCAGAACCTCTGTATGGATCTGAATTAAATTTTACATAATTTGGCGCGATCTTTTTTTATGTTCTGTCTCTACATCCAATTTTGGTATTTTTTAATTTTTTTGGCCTGTTTTTTTTTGGAAACAGATTCTCGCTCCAGTCTTCTCTCTCAGTGTGCCTTATGCCTAATGGAAAGCCTTAGGTTTTAACATTTTTCTTGCGTGCCTGTCAAACACAAACAAATATAAATTATATGTAAACATGCATGGCTAATTGCTTCCACAATGAGCTATAATAATCTCCAGCACTTTCGTATACTTTTGTTTTGAGGTGAAAGCGCTAACAATGGTATCGAAAAAAAGTGAGAACTTAACTGGTGTTAATTGTTCGTTTAACATGCATCTGAGAGTTACCTAATAGGCATAATAATATACTGGTATAGTAACAGTTATGTTGTTTATAAACATTACTCATGTTTTGCTAACTGAAAATGGACTTGGCCCTCTCAGCCTCTCAAACACTCAGAGACATTTAATGCTAACTTAAGGGTAATGCTTAAAGAAATCACTTAAACACTTAGACAGAACTGTATGGACTTTATGTCAAAGCCTGTGCTAAGTAGCTCCATAAGAATGCTTACACACGTACCGATTTGGTCTGGAGCAGACCATTATGACAGCACGACAATGAAGTGCCATGCTGTCATAATGGTCTGCTGGTGATGTTTGATTTTTAGCTCTATTGTATAGCACAGAGATCTATTTACAGTGCATTCCGATTTTTGTGCAGTGTTCCAACTCCCAAAAACATTTCTCCCAAACGATAATAAACTGATGAACTTTTCTTCCCAAATTTAGGGAGAAACCCGTAAGTTGTCAACCAAATCCTTGTTCCGCTCCGGACCAAATACGTACGTGTGGTACAGCTTTAAGTGAGCATTAACTGTATCTGAGTGCGGCCGTTAGTGTTCTTTTCAATCGGTAATTTCAATTTTACAGCAATGAATTGCAAAGAGCAGTTGATTGACTAGCATGCGTTCGATGTATGTGTACCTACTCCTACCCAGAGTAAATGATATTTTCAAAGATCAAACTATCTACGACGATGCTTTCAAAGGACCTGAGAAAATGTTGAAACATATTAATTATATGAGGTTATCTAAGTAGTAAACAAATTATATATTATTAAAAAAAAACTGGGTAAAACGCACCCTTAGTAATCTCGTAACACGAGATAGTTTACATGCGTATGAAAATTACTTTTTTGTCTACATTCACGAGTAGATATTAAATTATGATTTATTGTAATTTGACATAGTATATCTGATTCCTTCCGTGTCGCCAGGTGGTTAAGCAAGCGCTTAAGAAACCGCGCCGATATATTTAAGGCTTTGCGCAAAGTTTATATTCGCCGTACATGGCTGTATGTTGCAAAAATAATTTCACATATTCGTTTAAAATTGCATTTCTAGCGACAGTATTAAATCACGTATTAAAAACATGACTTGATCTGAGTAACTTTGTATGTCTGTACCTACTAATATTTTAAAAAGGTAAGTGTTTGTTTGGTTGCATTGAATAGACTCCGAAACTACTGGACCGATTTTGATGAAATTTGGTACAGATATAGATTAAACCACTGGATAGAACATAGGCTACTTTTTACCGCAGAAAAATGTACGGTTCCCTCGATATTTTCTTTTGCGCGCATGAAGTCGCGGGCAACATCTAGTCCTCTATAAAATGTGTTCTTTCTGTTACCATCATGGACCTATATATTATAGACAAGGCATGTCGAGGCACAAAGTGTCCACTCTTAAACTGCCCCACTTTTGAGGTCATTTGGGGCTTTTCAGGTTTAACATTAGTCATCTTGACATTAGACATTAGCTTTCTGCATTAGGTACAATCAGTACGCATATAATTGACAAAATCATCTGAAATGAAGGTGGGGTAAACATTTTCTTGTATACAGATTTTATCAGTCAAATATACATCGTAGCGCATCCTTAGTTTTGAAATCATCGGTTACCATTGCAAATCATTGTATGTAAGTTTTTAGGTAGTTAAAAAAAAGCACATAATTGTCGTGCATAGTTAATACAGGTCAGGTGCCCAAATTGTTAAAGATCTAAAACCTCTTGATAATTTGAAGCTTTTCTATCTTTGATAAAAATTGTCAAAACATTCGTTGAAACTGTTTTACCGTTTCCATATGCAATATTTATCAGGTCATACGCTACTTTAGCACATTATGCTACATAATGCAACACTTAACACTATAAATGCACTAACATAACACTATTACCATGTGGTACATCACATGCTAGATTACCAATAGCCATATGCCTGCAATATGCACCGTATCGCAAGATGTTTGCCAATACATGCCAATACTAACTATGAGTACATTCTAACATGTCGTATACAACAATCTACACATGATTGACTAATAGCATAACAATTGTTGTATAATTTGGATTTTTCCAAGCAATGGATTGCATGCACTAAATCCTAAAAAAAATACTATTTGTAGAGATGAAATGATTATGATACATTGGGCGTTTTTGACCCGCTATTTAAAAAAGTGACGACCACAAACCAAAACGCTACAAGATTACAATTTTCATTCACATTTTATTTCCCGTAATTACTTTAATTCAGATCCATGGAGAAGTCGAAATAATCAATGAATTGTTAATCATGTTTTATATGAATATTCGTTTAAATGAGTTAAAATATCCCAGTATTTACCACCTCCCGCAGATATGCGACGTATAACCTAATTTTATCGTTGGCCGCCGTGGCTAATTGTCCCATAGTAAAAAGCCTCATGTTCTTTCGAAACTACATAGCTGTATTTTGAAATAGGTACAAGGACACAAAACTTTTATTTAATTTTGCAAAAAAAAAGTTTTTTGTTTTTCAATATGATGTGTTTAATTAGTGTTAATATAATCCGCCTATCTCTGCTGTAATATTACACAAGCTGCAGGTGTATTGCAAGAGCCTTGTGGTAATAAATTATTTTATTGATGATATCTTTCATTTAATTATAGCGCTCGAAATTAAATAAGAATTCGTGATATTATTCATTAAGTCGTTCACAATAATATTGCGAGTTCAGTTGCTCTATTTAATAGACAACCGTGAAAGAACTTAACAGCTGAATAACCGAAAATTTTACTAAATAGGCTAGGCTTAAAAAATGTAAAAATGTCTTTTCTATAATAAAATATAATCTTTCCGGTCTCGTCCGCGCAGAACGATCCCGTGGAAAATTCAGGACGAAGCCTTATTAGTATCAGCTGATTGCGGGTCTTTAATCTGTCCGTTACAACAAAAATCATAATACGGTGTTACTAAGTCACTAAACGAGGTCATATAAGGTAACCTGTTCTCATATAAACTTTTGCTTTTTGATTCAGTATCCGTTGAAAAAATAATAATATAACTTTGCAACCAGGACAAAGTAAAAATGCACAAAAAAGTATTAAATAAAACTTATTTTCTAAATAATTCCCATTTTAAATTTGGGTGAATTTTTTTTTTAATTATTTAGAAAATAAGTTTTATTTCATACTTTTTTGTGCATTTTTACTTTGGAAGTCGGTTTAATTTTTTTTTTTTAAGTAATAATAATGTTTCCCTTTTTAGTGATATTTGTTAAATTATTATTATCATATTTTAAGAACGTTTAAAATAAATCATCGGATGTATAATTGAATACGCGCCAAGCATCCATTAGGTATTGTATATAAGATAATGATGATGATTACTGTAAGTTACAGTAATCATCATCATTGATGGCTTATGCTTGCAGTTCTTTAAGCAACGCCGAAATCCCCCAACATGTATCTATAAGGAGTCAGGAGTTCTGTTCAGTACTTTTGGATCCAGGGTAGAAGTTAGTGCAAATTCTTACTTTTTGGTAGCGTAATACGCTTGGGTAACTTCAGAAAAAGTCAAAATCACTATATGTGTCCATATAAATTTTGAGGAGTTCCCTCGATTCCTCATTGATCCCATCATCAGGTAACCACTTTTGTGAAAACGGGACCAACTCTGTAGTTATACCCTTTACATCAAAAAAAGAATTTTGAAAATCGGTCAACAGACGGCGGAGTTATCGTTGAAAAAAAAACAGCTGAACATCTAACCGCCTCCTTTTTTTGGAAGTCGGTTAAAAAACATTTATTTGCACCATGTTTTTGTTGGATATCTATTACGCTTATTAAATTAATTATGAAATACTTTATACTAAACAAATATTTTGTACCAGGGCACCAGCAACGATGCGGCGGTTGTACCTCACCGACCGCCACCTGCGCGTGATGCTGTGGTGCATCCTGCTCGGTCTGCAGCCGGCCTTCTCCGGCATTCTCGACCCCTTCAACTGGGCTAGGTCTGATAGGATCGAAGTGAATATTCCTTGGTTACCATGTGAGTATCCTACTAATATTATAAGTGTGAAAGTTTGTGAGGATGGATGCATGTATGGATGGATGTTTGTTACTGTTTCACACAAAAACTACTGAACGGATTTCGATGAAATTTGATATGGAAGTAGTTTGAGCTCTGGATTAACACATAGGCTACTTTTTATCCCGAAATAGTACGTAGTATTCAGGCGGGTGGAGCCGCGGGCAAAAGCTAGCCCTTAGAGTTTTATTTCATTCATTGTGCCTCATTTAGTGGTGCCAAATCTAACGAAGTTCGATGAAACAAAGTTTGAGCTCTTGCAATTTTAGTCCTTGTAACAATGAAAATGGCTTAATTTCTTATAAATCGGCTAGTTAGTGGTGACTTCGTAGTAATTTCATAATTAAATGACGGTTTTATGGACTAATCAATTATTATACGTAATTAGATTATTGTAAGGTGTAACACGAATAGACAAATCCTTACTAATATTATAAACACGAATAATTGTAAGAATGTATGGATGCATGGACATGAACGGATTTTAATGAAATTCCGTATGATAGTAGTTTAGACTGGATCTGGATGAATCTCGCAGTAAAATGTACTACGAGATCGCGGGAAATATCTAGTATAAGATAAATGTGAGATTGATGCCTACGATCATATAAATCTAGTGTTTGATTTTCTATAACTTACTATTATTATATCATCTATTATACGCACAAAATAAAATAGATATAAAGATTATTATAAAATGTGCATACGCATAATAATACTATGTAAGTAGAAATTAATAGGTCCAGATTACGATATACCTAAACAACTACATTCATCCAGTTCCACACACCGCAATTATGTATATGTATATGTCGCAGGCATATTTTGTGATTTCGCCGCTTACATACGCCGTCGGCAGTTTAAAAACGCTCGATGTTTAGTAATATGCCGAAGGCAAAATGTATATTGCCGTGTCATTATATATCATGCCTAAACATTCGATTGACGATTCAAACGCCATTTACAAAATGCCGCGGCAGATTGAAGTATTCCACAATCTGTTTTTTACCACGCGCGTCGCTGTTAACCAAACAAACGATATGGCGTCAAGTATCGGTTTTGTGACACAAAAGCTTATTGAAAATAGTGCAAATACTAAGTATTCAAGGAAATTTTCACAAAATAATTGTGATTTTAAAGACAAATATAATAGTGAGTTATAAAAGTTTTACTATCTTCAGGTGGGAGCAATAAAAAACCGTGCATAACTGGTAAAGATTTTTAAGGTTATTGGGCACCTAAAAATGCTAAGGTGTCCATAGAATCTGGTTCTCGGAGGACCTCTGCACAGTACTTATTATTGGTCAAAAAATATGAGGTAATGAATATTGCCAATGTAGACTTTAAGAAGTGTAATTAATTATTATTATTGTTTACAATATAAATGTTTTTGTTACTTAAATATTTAACTAAGTACAAAACCTAAAAAATCACAGATTTCGTCACACGACTATTGGCACATTTGAAAAAAATCTACGGAATTCGAAAAAATACTGTCGCAAAAAGGTCAGGCTACAGGGCAAACCCTTAACCCGATCGTCTTTGTTTTAGGCTCAAAATGTAGCTGACTTCATTGTCTGAAATGTTTCATATTATTCTTCGTTTCCAAAATATCAAAAAAAAAATCGGAGTTTTTTTTTCACTATTTCGGCCATAACTTTTTCGAATTTGACTTTCTCAAATAATTGTTTTTGCATCTTACAGCTCTCGGGAATACGCGTCTTTTAAACTTTTTTTGAATATCATATCTTCACAACTCTTCGAGATAAATAAGGGGATTGCACTTTTTCGTGAAATCGGAACCAACACTAGAGCGAACGAAAATACATTTTAAATGTCAAAAAGTGTACTAAACCAACCACTATATTAACAATAAAGTCTGATTTGTCCAAACTATGTTTTCTTCATGGTCACTCTAAAACTACAACCAACGTTCAAATTATAACGGTTGAACGAGTTGTCATTTTGCCTTAGGCATATTACATAACGCTAAGCGTTTTCAAACTGTCGAAGCCGTATGTAAATGGCGGAATCACACAATATGCCTACGACATATAGATAATAATATAATAATGATGTTATAGTTCAAATATTATCAAAATTGCTATAATGTATTATGTATAATAAATATTTATATATTTGTTTCCATTCTATTTTGTACAATGTTGTCAAACACAAATTGAATGATTTCGACGCTTTAGAATAGCAATTAAAATGTATATTTAATAAATATACTAATTTAATATTAAATATTTTTTTTATTAAATATTCAAAAATCAGTCTAATTTCAAGCTGCTTCCGAAACACATATATGCGTAAATGTCTACTTCTGACAGAATCGTACAAATTTAACAAACAAACACCAATTACAGAATGGATAGAAACTGTTTTCTTGGACTGCCATGGCTTCACCACTACGAGGGCTGCACTACAAGTATCGGGAATGGAATATTTCCACTGTTCCTGTCATATTAAAATCTTTTTAATTTAAAACTCCTTGGTTTTAAAAATCGAATACCGTTTATTTATTTAAAAAAAGTTTCTCGGTCTTGTCACAAGGTCTTGTCAAACTTGTTTAGTCGTTGAGAAAATGGAATTGACTCGAGAAAATTCTAGAGCGATGATTTATTATGACTTTCGAAGTGGTTTAACACAAAAACAGTGTGTTTACCGGATGATTTCTGCATTTGGTGATGAAGCCCCATCCAAAACCACAATTTATCGCTGGTTTGCTGAATTTCAACGTGGACGTGTCAAGCTCAGTGACGATCCCCGTCAAGGTCGTCCAAAAACTGCAGTCACCCAAGAAAACGTTGATGCTGTGCATAAGCTGATTGAGGAAGATCGATATGTGACATACCGCGAAATTCAGGCAACTTTAGACATTGGCATGAGTCAAATACAAATAATCTTGCATGAACAATTAGGTGTAAAAAAGTTGTTTTCCCGATGGATACCGCATTTGCTCTGTGAAGAGCAAAAAGCGGCTCGCGTTACTTGGTGCGTCAGAACTCTCGAAAGATTCCACGCAGGATCCTCAAATGCTGTATACAACATCGTATCAGGTGACGAATCCTGGATATACGCGTACGAACCCGAAACAAAAAGCCAGTCACGAGTTTGGGTGTTCGAAAATGAGTTAAAGCCAACAAAAATTGTTCGTTCACGGAGTGTTGCAAAAAAAATGGTGGCCACGTTTGTCTCCAAAACCGGCCATGTTGCGACTATTCCTCTTGAGGGACAAAGAACGGTTAATGCAGAATGGTATGCTAACATTTGTTTGCTACAGGTCGTTTCTGAACTCCGTAAAGAGAACTGCAACCGCCGCATCATCCTCCATCACGACAATGCGAGTTCTCACACCGCGCACAGAACAAAAGAGTTTTTAGAGCAAGAAATCATAGAATTATTAGACCATCCGCCGTACAGCCCCGACCTAAGCCCTAATGATTTCTATACTTTCCCTAAAATAAAGAATAAATTGCGTGGTCAGAGATTTTCATCACCTGAAGAAGCTGTGGACGCCTACAAAACGGCCATTTTGGAGACCCCAACTTCCGAATGGAATGGTTGCTTCAATGATTGGTTCCATTGTATGGAAAAATGTGTCAAATTTCGCGGAGAATACTTCGAAAAGCAATAAATACATTTTTAAATAGTAATGTTGTGTTACTTCCTTGATTCCCGAAATTTTCAGTGCCGCCCTCGTATTTGACATTTTTAAGAAGAAACGTTTCTCGTAGCAGTCAAAATGCATTAAATGGCTTTCGTGCTACTTCGTCCGAGGTCGTGCTTGTCGTTGTTGTCGTGATCGTCGATGGAATAACTTAAAATTTGTCCTCTCTTGACCACGATGCTTCGATCTTGTTGCCTTACTATAAGAACTGTTTTACTACGAACGGTAATAATGTTTCTGCAATCTGTCATTTTGCCTATTCTCTTGTAGAAAAGACTCGTTTCTAGGGTGGTCATTCTAAACCTGCAGGCGTGCGAATACACACATACTCACTAGTGAACACGGAATTCAACCATGTCTGCAGTCGTTGCGATCACTTCCTTTGTCTTTTAATATTTTGAGGCGACCTAGTGCAAATGAAAATGTTTAGAAACTGATCTAGCAGGAATTTTATCTATATTGTACAATGTGTACATAGATCCGTTCTCTACCTCCTTTACATATTTTCTTTTCGTGAGCTTTTTCAGTAGGTATTAAAATAACCCAGGTATATGTATTGCTTTAGTAGAGTTTCACATATATATTAAATTACGAATCGCAATTCCTCATTTTATAACGAGACAATCTTATTTTCTTTTTCCCTTTATTAATAAAAATATTTACACAATGGATAAGCTGTACAATGTATTGTCCTTGTCTGATTGTCTGATACGTTGTGTAAATAAATTTATTAGTAAAGGGGTTAATTAATGTAAATCATCTAATAACAGACCACGAAGTATCAAAAACGTTATTGTACCAATCATTTCGATGGTAACATCTCAGGAGTAAGCACGAAAAAAAAAAGCAAAAAAAAAAAGTACCTAATAGGGAACCTTCAGGGACACCGCAATCGTTAATTCAATACGATGATCTACACATTACTTTTTGTTGACCCTTTACGTAACAAATTTCTACACATTGACGTCGGTTCTGAAGGTAACTTTTGACACAGTCATTTGCAACGCCCCTAATTCCATAGTTATTCATTAAATTTAATAGAGTAGCATGTGAAACAAAGTCAAATGCTTTTAACAAGTCTTGCCTTTATGTCATAGAAACTTCAAACAACATGTGTAAAGAAAACATTTTATTAATTTCAAACATTGTTGAACAATTAAATTCTTGATCAGGCAATAAAACTTTCATGATGTCATGATTCTCGGATCATTTTATTCCTACTGTAGGTATGCTTTTAATATATTATACAGGTTGTGTAAAAGTGTGCTATCTATGCCATAGCACTTTTTTAGAAAACAGCAATTTTTTTCAAGTAGGAGAGTTGATTGTTGAGTCCTGAAAGTTGGGCCACTGACTGAAAAATCAACCTGTATCACAGGAACTCAATGCTTTCGAAAAAAAGTCTAAAGGGCTCTTGCAATATTAGTCCTGTAAATTATTATTATAACTACAGAGTGGGATGAATGTATAATAAATTATCTAATACATACCTATTTCTTTACAACAATATTTCATCGAGGAATCAGTTCGCGTGTAGATAGTGAACCATAATGAGAGTTATGTGTTTAGTTACGTGTTGATTGACAGGCACATACATATTCGTAACGTTATCGAATGTCAATTGTATAGGCGCTATCATAGTTTTCATACAAATCACTTCCGATAAAGTTACGAATACGTACTTGTCAATTGTTCGTGCTAGCCCCACTGTCCGATGACCTGCGGTGGCTTATTGTATTTCTCTTCCAGTTGAGAACGAGACTCGGTGCTACGACGAGCTGGGCTGCCTCAATATCACGCGCAGCTGGTACCACCTCATCCACAGACCCTTCAACGTGTTCCCGCTGCCCAGGGTCGTCATCAACACCAGGCAAGTTGACAGTGACGTGTTGAGGTGTCGCGTAGCCAGGATAATAAACAAATCTATTGAAATGAGATATACCCGCAATGGAAAATTTTGATTATAGCTGAAAAATACGGTTTTATGAAATAGGGAGCAAACGAGCAAACGGATCGCCTGATGGTTAGCGCTTGTCTATGGATACCCGCAACACCAGAGGAGTAACAAGTGTGTTGCCAGCCTTTAAACTCTTTAATATTAGAGCCGTACACATAAACGAGCAAACCGCCTGCTCGCATAGTAAGTGCTTGCCTCTGGCTGTCCGCGACACCAAAGGGAGAGTTACAAGAGCGCTGCCGGCATTAGACTCTTAGTTACCGTCAAACACATAAAGTAAACTTCGAACCACAACTACTTCTTTTGTACTACAACTTTGTGACCTCTTGAAATGAACCTTAGCTGTTAGCATGTCAAGGTTTATTGATAATGACTCACCAGATAACACAAGAGACAAATTACGATGACAAGAACCTTTAGTTTTTGGTTAGGTAAGTGTTCAAAGACCTCACATAATCAGGAATTAAAAAAAATAAGAATTAAGAAATCTTTTCTTTCGTCATGACCAAATTTGATAGAAGTGTTGCGTTGTTTATTAAGAGTACCTGGGTAACCGAGCTTTGCTCGGAACTCTAGTAATTAAAAAGAATTACAAAAATATTTATTAGGTATACAAAAATTATACATACCTATACCAAACTGCCAATCGGAATGACTCGAATAATGCAGACGAAATTATTGATATATTGTTGCACGACGAAAGAAAAAAAACATATATAACTTAAAAATGCGCAGTTGATGAGATATGCCCAATGCCCAGGGATGAGACCTAGCTAGATTGATTTTTCTACCCCAAAACTCCCTGCATACTATATTTCATGGAAATATCTGCAGCCGTTGCCGAGATTACGATTATAATACATACACAATATTAGCTCGTTTAAAGTATAATATTTTCTTATAAATTCTGTTTTAACTTTTAACTATAAGCGAAAATAAATTTATTTTGGTATATTCTAGGTTCATCCTATACACAAAGAAGAATCCGACGGATGGCCAGATTCTCAACGTGAACATGAACAAGACGATCGTCAGGTCAAACTTCAGTCCGCGCCGGCTGACCAAGATGATCATACACGGTTTCATCGACACGCCACTGTCTAACTGGGTAAGTCTCATACTGCAGTTTGTTAAGTAGTTGTATAATACAAGAATTTTTAAGGAATTTAATAATCGCGGGGAATTATTAACGAAACTCCGATAGCTAACCACATATCTGCTTTGAAATAACTTTTCACTATCGCCTTTTCTTAGACAAGAAATTTCTCAAGTCAGTAAGCACATAATAGTTCAGTAGTTGCTAAGGCAGACAAAAATTATGGGAAGAGGTCTTTCTGAAAGAAGACTAGGATTTTACGTTACACTTGCTGGTGCCCGCAACTTCTTTTGTGTAGAACTAGAGGAAACGGAACCCTATTTTTTTAAACGAAACCCTAAGATAAAAGTAGCTTAAGTGACTCCTTATAACATCAGCTATCTACTGGTGAAGGTCTCGTAAGAATCGGTCTAGCCGTTTCTGAGATTGGCTTGAATAAACAGACATACACAAAAAAATTAAAGTTGATTTTTATAGTAAGTACCGTTTATACTTTAATATGCATTTTCTTTCAAGATAAAGTAATGATTATTTTTTTGGTTATTGCTTTTAGAGACCCAGATATAGTCATATTAAATGATAGCATGGATATATAAACTATATTAGATTTATTTATATGTATCCTACGAAAACCAACACTACTATAGTATTGTTATTGTTATTCGTATGTAATATATCAATATTCAAAGATACAGTCCCTGCTTAACTCTTCATGTTGCTTATGTAATACAGAATGTATATTGTATATTATGATTATATATTATTGTATAACTGTCTGCCGGTACGTGACTGTGATTATATCTCCCGGGCACAGCTAATATGAACACATAACTCTCATTATGGTTCACTATCTACACGCGAACTGATTCCTCGATGAAATATTGTTGTAAAGAAATAGGTATGTATTGGATAATTTATTATACATTCATCCCACTCTGTAGTTATAATAATAATTTACAGAACTAATGTTGCAAGAGCCCTTTAGACTTTTTTTCGAAAGCATTGAGTTCCTGTGATACAGGTTGATTTTTCAGTCAGTGGCCCAACTTTCAGGACTCAACAATCAACTCTCCTACTTGAAAAAAAATTGCTGTTTTCTATAAAAGTGCTATGGCATAGATAGCACACTTTTACACAACCTGTATAATATATTAAAAGCATACCTACAGTAGGAATAAAATGATCCGAGAATCATGACATCATGAAAGTTTTATTGCCTGATCAAGAATTTAATTGTTCAACAATGTTTGAAATTAATAAAATGTTTTCTTTACACATGTTGTTTGAAGTTTCTATGACATAAAGGCAAGACTTGTCAAAAGCATTTGACTTTGTTTCACATGCTACTCTATTAAATTTAATGAATAACTATGGAATTAGGGGGCGTTGCAAATGACTGTGTCAAAAGTGACCTTCAGAACCGACGTCAATGTGTAGAAATTTGTTACATGAAGGGTCAACAAAAAGTAATGCGTAGATCATCGTATTAAATTAACGATTGCGGTGTCCCTGAAGGTTCCATATTAGGTACTTTGTTTTTTTTTTTTTACATTAATGATCCAAAAATAATTGTTCATAAAACTATTCTATTTGCTAAGGACACAACAATTCTAGTTAAAAATAATACAAATAAAAACTACGAATAGGAAATTAATAATACAATAAAGAGGACAATTGACTCGTTAACCACTAAAAACTTAACAGTTAATGCTAACGAGACGGAAATTATACAATTTGAACCAAAAAACCAACATGACAATAAATTAAACATCTTTATTGATAATGATATAATTGAAACCGTAGAGTCAACGACCTTCTTAGGTATCACAATAGACCGTCACTGCTTATGGAAGGATCATATAAGTGTTTTATGTAGTAAATTAGAAAGATTTGTATATGTATTATCTAATGTTAAAAAATGTGTGTCCCTAAATGCAGCCCTTCTTGCCTATCATGGTTATGTAGCTTCCTTTCTAAGATATGGCATAATAATAAGGGGTAACTCAGTTGATGCCATTCTTGCCTTCCGCGCCCAGAAAAAGTGCATCTGATCTTTGAGTGGAGCAACATATGTTGACAGCTGTAAGCCATTATTTAAAAATCACAATATACTTCATCTACCAAGTCTATATCTTTGAGATGTGTATGTGTAAATAAAATGTGTGTATGTGTAAATAAAAACATTTATATGTATTTTGATCATAACAAATTGTCAAACATCATAATAAATTGTGTATTCCTAAACAACGATTACAACTTTGTAATAGAAACGCATATTGTATGGCTGGAAATACAACAAGCTATAAGCACAAGCACTCAACTAACAGGAAAAAATTTAAAAGGCTCTATTTGTCTAGCGTATTTCAAAAATGTATTATGATATGAAGGATTATTTAAATGATTAATAAGCAACAAAACTACAAACAGTAAAACTTATGAACTTATAACATTATATTAATGAATTGAAGAATGCAATCATAATAAAAGTAATAATAAAATAAATTGTAATATAATATTTTATGTAATTTAATGCGATTGTTTATTTAATAAGTAGTTTATTTCTATGTGACATTTTAATTTAATTATTATTGACATTCTCTATTATGGTTACTCTTATTATTATTAACAAATTCTTAGATTATCCTTAATACTGATTTTTGTCATGACTTTCTTTGTAGCTTAAAACTATTATTGTGTTGTTACTACCTAGGCCTCACAATATTTGCACGCTTATAAAGCAGAATGTGATGAACCTTATATGTAAATTGTTGACATCAAATAGTACCATATTCAATGTAAATAAAGATTATGATTATGACTGACTGAGTTAAAAATTGTGTATATTATATAATATATATTTTTTATAAATAGGGTACTAAACCAAAACAATATTTTGTGCCCAATGCACCCAAAAAATTGCGCTAACACTATGTGAAGAAGTAATTTCGTATTTTTAAAAATTAACATATACAGGTTGTCCCGTTAATCGACGTCAAGCCGTAAACCCGTGATAGGCCAAGTTACAATAGTTATCAGAAAAAATTTAAAAAAATCCAAGTAATGTGTCACAAAAATTACAAAGCTTTTAAAAAAAATCGAAAAATCGACATCTTGTGGTGGTTTTTTAGTTCCCGGCACTACAAATTTCTACTTTATTTGTAATTTTTTTTGTATGTAATCCTGAATAATGCTTTAGTAAACTGGTGCCTAAAATTTAAATCAAACGACTCCGACTTGAAAGGAAATGAGGCCTTTTGCCCAAAACAATGATTCGAATTTAATAGTATGCTCGACTTTAACTGACTATACTGGAAAAAAAATGTACTACGCTTGTTTGGCAGGTAATTTTAAAAGTTGGCGCATTTAATAAGGATTCCAAAATGGTATGACACTTGCTAGATTGTTTCTTAAATTTTGGACAATATTGATTTTTGTAAAGGAAGTCAGTTTTCAACAATTTTTTCTTACTTACTTAAAAGGATTCAAGTGTACCCAGGACTTTCTTCTAAGTGATATTCTGATTTGGATGAGATGGAGAGAAACATTCAATGAGTGTAAGAGAGACAGATATTCATCCCTGGTCGGTTGTGTCCGTGGTCGGCAGAAGCGGCGCGTGCGGGAGTGGACCCATACACGCTTCCTGGTCCCCGGACCAGGACCCCACGCGTCGCCGAAGTCGACCGCAGGTCTTGGCCGCCCACGGCTCTCGCCACCATCACCCGCAGTCGACACCTCGGGTTTCCCCTGCGTTCTGCCGCGGGGGGTCTTCCCTAAAAACTGGCAAAATGCGTCTAGTACTCGTACTGGGCACGTCATCCCCACCCCATGTAGAGGGGCTTTTGCCCCTGGTTATGGTTCCCCGCCTAAGGCCCTCTTCAAGGGCCCGGCGTGAGAAGACGTAAGTAAGTATTTTGTCTGCTTCAGAAACTCAAAGGCTCAGCCCAATGACATATGCCGACTGCCTAATGGCGTTAACAACATTGTACAATGAACTTGAACTCTGTTTTGTGTAGTCGGATTTTTTTTCGTTTCAGTTCAAGTTTTTTAATTATTTATTGTTATAGAAATCGTACATCTATAGAATCAAAATTATCTAATTATGTTTAGTCATCCACTAATGTTACTAATGTTGTGTAATTTAGGATTATAAAAATACAACAGCGCGGCGCCTTGCCTAACTTTTAATTTTTTATTTCTAACGACCTACAACTTTATTAAATTACCTCATAATTATATATTGTGAAAGTTTGTATGTTTATATTATACACTTAAATATTTTTTCTTGAGTCACAAAACTTTGCTGATTTGGATGTAACTTTGTAACTTGTAAGTTACGAATCTTACTACTATTTTAAATCTAAAGGTTGCGGATAGCTTATCCGCAAGTTGTATCGCTGCTTACTCTATCTTAGGTCTATCGAGCGACAGTGACAATACATGCAAATTATTCTATCTTCTTTTATTCTCTTAATAATAAGCTATCTGAGATTTATTATTAGATTGTGAAACAGGTACTGTTAGATACATTCAAATCAGCAAAGTTTTAAAGTGACCCAAGAAATCTGACTTATACAAACGACCGGACTAACAACCTCAGCTGTTGATAACAGACTTTCTACAGCCTGTCTTAGTTAGCCAAGTTTTATTCATTATGAAAATAAACCAATTAAAGTCGTTATAATGCAGTTGCATTCATTTTCATACTCATCAAAATACCGACTTCCACTCGAGAACGAAGTGTGGTTTGTAAGTGACCTTAAAGTGCAGTGACTACATGTTATGTTGTAGAAAGTTTTCGAGTCGTTTGTAAATGATATAACTTGCTGCTCTACTTGGACATTATCCAAATAAAACTTTCGATATAAATACTAGACGCAGCAAATTTAAAACGCTAAAGCGAAAGCTTCTTGTTATTTGCGCGTACAGCCTACGAATATAATATTATTAGGTATATTTAGTTTCCACGTTTATGTTATGGCGGTACAACAAAGTGCCCAGTTTGCAATGATGATATACGTGTAATGATATAGGCTAAATAGCTCCCCACACCGATTTCGGTGACGGTGGACAGTTTCATTGTAACCAGGCTAGCTACGCAGGAGTTATTTTATAGTGCCCAAATGTGTCCGCAGTACACAATAGCACTCTCTCTTCCTTTACTCTCGTAATTCAGTGGGACGGATGACCGACACGACGGGCGAGATCAGGTGCAGGACCGACTTTTTACATGCCCATCCGACGCATGGATCATCTTTCTTGTCAGACAATCAGGTGATCAGCCTGCATTGTCCTAACCAAACTTAGAAATAACATTTTTTGTTGTTCCAACGCAGCAACTGATGACCTCCGAGTCGAGAGCCAAGTTCTAAACCACTGGACTATGGAGTTTGTTATAGTAATACAAGTATAAACTATAAAGACAGTTTTCCCAAGGGGAGGACGATTTGTGACTTCTATACTAAGGCCCCTTATTAATAAAGCGTTCTTATCTCTAAGATAATACTCAAGAAAGTACTTAAGCTGTTGTTTTATTTAATAAACCGTACTTAAGTACAGCTGTAGGTACGGTGTATCAAGTGAGTGCGAACGTATTAATAAACGAGACTCGTTACTCAAGTACGCTGTCATTGCTGTCAAACTGTTACTTGAGACGCGGTTTCGTGGGTACAGTCAAACCTTGACTTGAGAACGGCTTGCTTGGGAATTGGGATACAGTACATTATTATTTGTGGTGTTTTTGGGTGTGTTACAATTATGTAAATTAAAATATAAATGCTTATGATTAAACAAACTCAGAATTTACACTACAAACAAAATAAAGTTATAAAAACTGTCGATTTTTTGTAGAAATATTTGATATTTTATTTATTTATTTATAATTAAATATTAAATAAAATATATTTATTTATATTAAACGAATTACCTATTTGATTTATATTAATTCACTTGATTTGACACTTGACAGCAGAACTTTTTTTCGCTGCCCAAAAAACAATCCTCATTATATGATCCCTCCCTTCCACAATTCCACGCCCTATCAACCTTAAATCTGTTCTGTGTTTTGTAAATACTCCTTTTACTGAAACTTTATGTACATACTGTGGTACTCGCCCTAAATTTGTCTGTTTTAGGTTTTAGATTATTCAACAGACTTCTTCCTGTACACCGTGCCCTTGTTTATTCATAAAACCCACTCATAAGGTAGAGTTTTCGTCAACACAACACATTGGCGAATCACTAAGGAGCCACTTTAAAGAATAAGAAGAAGAAGATCTTTTTTCGAATGACAATGATCCGCATTCCGTTTTACGTAGTTGTTAAAAAATATGGATATTAATATGATAGACAGTAATAAATATTAATATCTACGTAAAAATTAATGAAAATCAGTTTTTTTCAATATAGAAAATTTTTTTTGGTATTTATATTATTAAATATTACATTTTTAAAAAGAAATATTGAAGGAATGTATAATCAATAAATCCGTTCTAAGTAAGTGTAAACGAAACGTTATTTTATTCGTTCTTTGTCGTGTTGATGACGCTTAAAAGTTGAGTAAGTGATCTCAATAACGTTATCAATTGAGACGGTCTTGAGATCATACTATGAATTAAAGACCATCTTGAGAAGCTAATCGTTACTTGAGACTGTCTCAGCCAAGAAAGGTCTTGAGAACGAGTTTGAGAACGGTTTATTAATACGGGCCTAAGTGTGCAACTCCATTAAGAACCGTTTACAATAACAAACATATCTTTCAGGTCAGCGAGATGAAAGACGAGCTGGTGAAAGCGGGTGACTTCAACGTGGTGGTAGTGGACTGGGCCGGGGGCAGCCTGCCGCTGTACACGCAGGCCACCGCCAACACCCGCCTCGTGGGCCTCGAGGTGGCGCACTTCGTCAACACGCTGCAGGTATGACCTCTTCGTCATTACTATCATCGTTATCGCCATCGTCAGCAACAACCACTTCCTAGATGCGATCGTCTTTAGCAACAACAGCGGCGCGGGTGGCAGGAACTGCGGCATCATTGCCATCCATCATTGACATCGAGTTCTCTTCCACGTCTCTCCTCAGTTTTAAGATTAGGTTGAAGTATATCATAAGCTTTTTAAATTCCGTACGTAATTTTAAAAACGGGACCCTATTACTGAGACTTCGCTATCTGCCCGTCTGTCTGTCACCAGGCTGTATCTCCTTAACTGTGATAGCAAGACAGTTGAAACTTCCACAGAAAGGGAATTTCGGTTACTGATATGACAATACTAAAAACAGAATAAAATAAATATTTAAGCTTAGCACCAATTGCCATGCAACAACTCGCACTTGGCCGGCTTTTGTTTAAAACTAACTAATTAATTTTGTTTTTCAGAAAGACCATGGGCTGAATCCGCTAGATGTTCACATTATTGGGCACTCTTTAGGAGCTCACACGGCAGGGTACGCTGGTGAAAGAATAAAGGTAAGATTTTATGTAGCTCCTATCAACGAAACCGACACAGTGATGGATTATTACTGTAAGGCTCACTTGCGCAGATGTGGGTTTAAGTTTACCCTGGGTTTAAATATCATGCGTTCTCTTTCATAAATACGAAGAACGAGAGAGATAACAGATCTGCGCAAGTAGGCCTTCAGGCGTTAAATATTTAATAATAATCTTCGTCAGTTGCCTATCACTGGTTGGTTACGTTAATAAGTTAGATCATTACAAACATCACACGTTCTCCAAATCAACCTTCATATTATCTTTGATTTAGCACTATTTTGTATAGGATTTGGGAAGAATAACAGGGCTGGACCCTGCGGAACCCTACTTCCAGGGAATGCCTACACAAGTCAGGCTAGACCCGACCGACGCTCAGCTAGTTGACGTCATACACACAGACGGAAAGAGCATATTCTTATTAGGTAAACACCCTGTAACTCTACTCACTGTTATGTGCTTCTTATTAATAACACTAAATTTCATGTTTCCATTGTGGTATCGCTTATCGCTTTCGTTTCTGATATACTAACCATTATGTCTATGTATATATGTCGCTTTTCGCTCTTATGTCATATTATATTTATGTTTATAAATGATTGCTGGATACTAATTCATCAACGTTATTCCACGCGTGCGACAGATTTTGTGTTTATGGCAGGATATGGTATGTCCCAACCTGTGGGACACCTGGATTTTTATCCCAACAATGGGAAGGAACAGCCCGGGTGTGACTTGACCGAAGCGCCCCTTATTCCTCTCACCCTGGTGAAGCAAGGACTGGAGGAGGCTTCTAGGGTGCTCGTGGCCTGCAACCATGTCAGAGCCATAAAACTTTTCACGGAGTCCATCAATGGAAAATGCCCATATATAGGTAAAGAATATTTAATACAATTTATAGCTTAATGAATTTATATACTACTTATTATAATAATAACGAAATGGGTACTAGGTACGTTATTTGAATGGATATGTATTTTGTTTAGTACCAGACTACATTTAAATAACTTTTTAAAAGTAAGTAGGTACTTATATTAAAGTTTCATCAAGGAAAACCATTAGCTTTTGTACTTTTTTGTGGTTATATTTTAACTATGAACAAATATTTGGACAAATATTTTCAGGTCATCAATGCCCGTCATATCAACATTTTGTGGCTGGAAAATGCTTCAATTGTGGTCACGGGTGTGCTATAATGGGGTAAGGATATATTTACCCTACATATTTACTTGTGTTATAATATTATAACGAAGTATTTTACAAAAATCAATAGCAAAGCAGAAAGCTACAAGATATTTCGATAATTGTCCAGATTGTGGACCTCCTACACTGATTTCCATTTTGTATGATAAAGATGTTTTGTTTATTTAGATTCCATGCTGATAGTTCTCCCGGACTGATCACGAATAAGGACAATCAGACAGAAAACGAAGTCTACACGTCTGAAGAACAAGAGACCATTGGAGCAAAATATTACCTGAGCACAGGCAAAGAACTGCCTTTTTGTCGTAAGTTACAAAATGTCTTAAGAATCTTAAAATTAATAGACCAAATCTTAGACTGAAAACTTCCTACCTAAGAAGATACTTAAATAAAGATTTCGTTCAAAGACTTGAGTTAAGCCTTATCTTGGTACCATTCATTCTAAACCGTGAAAAGTTTATTTTTATAACGCTTTTATTACTTTCACCTGTATGTTTGCTTGCTTGCATGCTTGTTTGTAACCGACTCCTTTGGGCTCGATTTTGTTCTACTTTGAACGATCAGATTTAATTAAAACTTTGCACACCTGTCAAAGACCGATGACAATGCAATAATTCGATTTAATTTAATTTTAATAATTATTTTTTTTTTAATTTTAATAAATAAAAACTTTTAATTTTAAGAATTAAAATTATAAATTATTATAATAAATAATCATGCGTGCAGTTCCAGGCTTACTCTTTGGCAAATCTTACTAAAAAGCAAAAAATAAAAAAGGTTGTAAAATAAAATGTTTATAACTATTGACACTACGCACCCCACGCTTTTTTACAATAATAAACATTTATTTTTCATTTACAATTTACATTTACATTTCTTAATCGAAATTTATTAAATTTTATTTTTTATTTTTTTGTTAGATTTTCTATAAAAGCGTGATTTTTTAGTTTTTTTAAACTATAATTTTTTTAATTTTGTTAATCGAGAATATTTTCTGCATGTTTCAGAACGACATTACAGGATAGTGGTTCACTTGGCAAATCCAAAGGGCGCAGAATCCTGGGTCCAGGTAAGCTAGTAATCTTTATTGCTAAAGAATTTGCATAAAGACCCTTTCTACACCTACCCATTTGGGTATACTTTTTTTAAAGGCAAAAGGCTAATGCTTACTATATTGTCCAGAATCCGGTAGGCCGGGGAAAATTCAAAGCATTGAAAATAAAACTCTGCGCTAATACAATAGAGCTGAAAATCTTCTTCTTCTTCTTTTATTATTGGCAAACCATCGCTATTTGCAACATTCTGCCAGTGTCAGAGCTGACAATCGAAAACGAAAGTGGCGAGTCAAATGTCAATTCGATTGTATTAGCGCAGAGTTCTATTTTCAGTGCTCTGAATTTTCCCGGGCCCGCCGGATTCCGTATCATATATTCCTAGCCTAAATAAGCAATTTTTTCTTTCTACTCTATTGTAAAGTAATATGATATCTTTTTGCATATTATCTAATTTTCTTTACTTGCAGGGTTTTTTGAAAGTGACGTTAATGTCAGATAGGGGAGCAATTCGAGGCATGGACCTCACACCGAACAATTATGTTAAGTAAGTAGTATGTTATCTCATAAACACGTGTATAAATTACTTTCGCAAATTATCAAATTATTTTTATACTTATTTATTAGGTCATTACATATGAAATTGGCGTTTTGTAAAGGAGGAACATAAAGTCGTTTTTTTTAAACATAATAATAATTATATTTATTTAATCAAAGTATATACCACTGCTATCTATGCACTTTTGCCATCTCATAGGTAGTTCATTGATTCGTTTACTAAAAAAACCATTCGGACAGGAATCAATAAAATATTTGAAGGCGCTTTGGACTGCCCCATCGGAGTTAAATTTTTTCCCTTGCAAGAAGTTATCCAAACTTCGAAAAAAATGGTAATCTGTTGGAGCAAGGTCCGGGTAGTACGGTAGATGTCTTAGACATTCTAATTGAAGCTCCTCTAATTTTGTAACCGTCTGTTGTGCAGTGTGTGGTCTAGCGTTGTCCTGAAGCAGCAGTGGCCTAGACCGAATGACCAACCTCGGTTGTTTAGCAACTAGCTTTTCCATCATGATTTGTTAGCAATAAACATCTGCCGTAATCGTCTGGCCAGATTTAAGAAAGCTGCAGTGAACGACACCGGCACTAGTCCACCAAACGCTCACAAGTAACTTTTTTTTAATCAATTTTCGCAATTTTGGATTCGGCTGGTTTGCCAGGGTTCAGCCATTGCGATGAGGGTTGCCGATTATCGTACAGGATCCACTTTTCATCACAGGTAATGATTCGATTTAAAATCCTTTCATTATTGTGCCGGTTGAGTAATGTAATGCAACAGTCGACGCGCGTTTGTCGGTTTGCTGCACTCAATTCATGAGGTACCCACCTTTCAAGCTTTTTCACCTTCCCAATTTGCTTAAAGTTTTATCATTAACAGTTTTGTCACTAATACCGCAGCCTGCAGCTAACTCGCACGTGGTTTGCGATGGATGGATGCTTCCACAATAGCCTTCAATTCTTCATTATCAACTTTGGTCTCCGGCCGTCCACGGAGCTTGTTCTGCAGGCCACATTCCCAGTATGAAAACGTCGAAACTAAAAACACACTGTGTTTTCTTTTGCGACACCGCCGCCATACAGATCATTAATCCTTCGAGCCGTTTCTGCAGCACTGGTGCCACGGTGGAACTCGTACTCGAAAATAATACGATATTTCAAGTTTTCCATTTTGTAAACAGAGTGACGCAAAGAAAAATCAAAAGAGGAAAAAATAAATGAATTACGGTTTTCGAAACACAAATGCATGAGTTAATAGCGGTATAAATTTGAAATTGTAATTCCTAACTAAAGAATATTTTCTTCTCAGGGGCGTGCGCTCCAGATAGGCAGAAATGCAGTGCTTAACTTGTCATTCACAGATATTTTAATAAAACGTTCGTACGTTTTAGATGACTTTAATAATTAATTAATAGTAAATGAATTAATTTAAAAAATATAATAACTTAAAAACGCCTAATATTTTATAAATAGCAACTCATCTCATGCCGGTGCGTGCTGCAGGACAAATCATCGCATGTATGTGTAATTTTCATACTTCGCAAACGCACACACCCATGAATATCGACATGATTATATACCGCCAAGTCTCGCGGCAGGCGATGGCTCTTGGGCCTCGGCTATCCGATCGCTTCCGAAAACCGCTGAACTGGCTTGTCGGAAATTATTCGTTGCCTATAATCCGAGTAAAAAGAATAGTCGGAAATCTAATAAATCATGTATGCACATTATGCATTTTTGTTTAGTAAGGTTTTATTTTTTTAAATAGAAGAAACGTTTTGTGTTTCGCGGGGGCCATATTGCATATTTCATGTGATAAGCATTGTTTACAATTTAATCGCTCCAGTTTATTTATAGTTTTCTTAAAAGATTTTTCATTTTAACATTTGAAAGTGTGTACATTTAACAGTTTATTACTGAGTTTCTATAATAATTGTAGTGATTTGCTTTTACTAGTGAGTTAGTCGATTTTTTTTAAATGTTATTTGACTGTGAGGTTTTGAAAATATGTGTTTATTAAAAATTAAAAATAACAAGTTCTCACAATTGTCATTCAGTGAAAAGATTCAAATACTGTCTAAAGGTAGGTGTGTACCCGAGTTACAACAATTAAACCAGCAAAAAAATAATGTAACTCGAAAATTTCATGTTAAAAGTTATGAAACGTATAACTGGCTGTGTGGTTGTGTACACACGATTAAATTATATTGTTTTCCTTGCATATTATTTAGTAATTTACATCGGGACATAGTAATCTCAAGTAACCGGAACCTTGAATATGTGAAAATTGAAGCTGACTGACTGGTGAGTAGTTATAATATTTTAAAATATGCTTATTATTTTACTTATTAGAATTTCTTCCGCCGCGACGATCGATCGCTGTTTTGACTGCGTTGCCGTAGAAGATGTACATGAATAGTAGTACATCTAAGACTTGCTCTGTTGGAATGGTTTCGACTTAGAGATCCGTCGCTTGGCTGTAGCTATGCTAAAAATCTATAAACGAAAAAGTTTTTGTGACCGAGTACTTCGCCGCATACCCAGTGTCATAATCCTGTGCACGCCACTGCTTCTTCTATCCTATTTGAGATCAAAGTGGCCAGTACGACAAAACGCCAATTTAATATGTAGAACCTAATATAATATGAAAGTTGTAATGTAATTAATTTTCAGATTAGAACATGGCACGTCTTATACAGTTGTGGTCACTCATCCAATGGACTTAGGAGGGAAAGTTAGAAAAGTAAGTGTTTCGAGATTTATAATATAAAAAATATTTTAGACCACGAAAGAAGTAAACGCCCAAACATATTTTATACACTTATATTAAGTACATTTATCACATCTACATCACATCCCACATGGTGTGAATGCGGGTAAATAATTAAAAACCGGCCAAGTGCGAGTCGGACTCGCGCACGTTGGGTTCCGCACTAAACGGCAAAAATTAGTGTTATAGCGGCAACTGAAATACATAATCAGTGAAAATTTCAACTGTCTAGCTATCACAGTTAAGTTGATACAGCCTGGCGACAGACAGACAGACATACGGAAGGACAGCAAAGTCTCAGCAATAGGGTTCCCTTTTTACCCTTTGGGTACGGAACCCTAAAATTAGTTTGCAGCCGTAAGATCACTTCACCTACTCCAAATTAATTGTAATATTAATAATTTATTTTATTGTAGATAGGTTCCAGTAATATTCGAGTATTCGTAAACCATCGTACTTAGTAACCCTTTCGTAGCTTTTGAGTAACCTTACATAGCACATGCTACGAAAGGCTTATTCAAACCTGCACCTGACTGTATCCAAAACTTTAACCGTTCGCTTCTACTATTATGTATTCTGTGCATCTATGCAAGTGATTAAGTTACATTTACATCGGTATCAATGGAAAATAATCTGTTTATCTACATATATAATTTGTGTATTTATTAATTTTATTTTTTACTTTCCAAATTATTCACTTTTAAAACATTAAATCTATCTTTACACGACATTAACCTTATTTGACCGACAAGTAGCTAACACATTATTTAAAATTATGGAGATATAATTTAAATGTGTTTCCAATGATACCTGAGGTATAATGTCAAATCAATCATTATATGTAATAAAATAAATTTAATTTCTTTTTATATATCTAAGAGCCTGTTACACAATCACCTAATAAGTGTCGAATACCTTCTTCGGATGTTTGGTCGCTGTTTTTATTGAGCAAAACAGACGAAACATCCAAATATCTGATGCTTATCAGTAGATTAAGAAACAGGTCCTAAGTAATCCAAATCCCTACCTATTGTACAGGATAGGGCTTCCCTATGGAGGAAAACCAGCCTTCGCCATAAATGTAACATCTTTGTAACTCAGGTGGAGCTATCGTGGGAGTACGATATGAACGTACTGGAGCCGCGATCGCTGTGTATACTCTGGTGCAACGACCGCCTCTACGTCAAGTCCGTACTAGTGGACCAAATGGAACTGCCCACTAGAGGGTAAGCGTTATTTACTTACTACTACCGTGATGTGCCACTCAAAAAAATATTATCTGCGTCAGTTATTATTAGGACTTTACTATAATTTTCTTATATATAAAACTGCGTTGCAAACTGCAGTTCCTTTGTCTCGCTAAAACTGAAGAACGGCTGGACCGATTTGGCTAATTGTGGTTTTGAAATAATAGAATTTGAAAATTGGAAATAGGCATGTTGCCTAAAAAATTTGTTTTCGTCTCTTCGATGTTAGACAGCGTGTTAATCAACACAACTTGTCAATTAAACAATCTAGAATCCATTTTCGTATATTTAAAAAATAACGAAGATACAAACAATTTAAATTTACAATATGAAAGAGAGCGATATATGGGCCTGTGACGTCACGAGTTGCACCCGCCATACATTTGTCATTACAAAATGTATGGCGGCAGCAACTTGTGTTACACACGTATTGTAACAAACGTAACAAATCGTTTTGCGAAAAAGAGATGGGCAGTACAATATAATTCTATTTCTTTTAGATTTATGTATCTTTAATCAACAATTTAAAAAATTAAATTTATAAAAATGTGATATTCCACACTCGGCAACATCCCTGGTATGGATCCCATACTAACTTTTCCTACCTGTAAAACATTTGATGTTGATTCTTTCGTAAATTAGTAAATTTAAAGCGTAAATTAGTTTAGTTAGTAGAACAGCGTATGTCTAGACAGCTATTTATTCATAATTACACAAAATTTTCAGAAAACGGAACGTAGATTTCAGCAGTAAACTGTGCACGCCGAAACGAGAGTTTGCTGAAATACCCAACAGAGGGTCAGCGAGCTTCTACGACAGCTGCAACAGTTAGTCGAGGGAGCTTCCCTCTGGGGATTGTGATTGAATCGAGTGATGTTTTTACAGGGACGTTTTACTTGGCAACTAAATTATTTTGTAAAGAATACAACCGTTGTAAATAAAATTCTGTACATACCTACTCTTTTAGATTGTATGCAAAGGAAAATACATAATGGTTAAGGTTTATCTATACTATATTCTATGCATTTAAGTAATTTATTTTACCGCGTGCGCTACTTTACCTTATAACGCCAACGTTATTTGATTATGGCAAAACAACTTTTTTAAGTAGCAACACTCTGATTGGTTTATAAATAGATTATCCATGGTCATGAATAAATTTAAAAAAAAAATTATAAATAGATATCTAGCCTGTTAAATGTCAGCCGTACACCATGTGTACACTAACTTTTGTTGCGGGAAGTGTCGCTTGTACACCATGTGTACATAAGCGATAAGCTCTCATTGGGCGTCGATTTGACCGTCTAAGGTGACCTCTATTTACTTTATGCTCTGTTATTTTGTATCTGTGTACCCTTAACTTTGTAATCGTGATGCCTAAACCTAAACCTCAGAACAAAATTTAAAAAAAAAATAAAGAAATACGAAATTCATTTGTTTTTACACGCCATTTTGAAATATTGCGGATTTTACAGTGCGTACGTCAGTGTTGATGAAGTGTTATAACGTGTTCTAAGGTGCGTAATATTTTATGATTATTATATGAAATTACTGTTTATAAAACGAAGATTATGATTAAATTATTAGATAATAAAATATTTTAACAGAAGATATTGAAAAAAGTATTTAATTTTTAGATCGGGTAAAATTTCTTATGTCAGATGTCGTAATATTCATATAATTCGGTGAAAAAATCAATATAATGGTTGTAATTGCTAAAATATGTTTAAATATAGACCATTACAATATTATGTAATCAGAAAATCCAAGTTTAATTGTAGAAAAAGATTGTTGTAATACCTAAAAGTTTTAACGAAATTTACAGTGCGTACGTCAGTGATTAAAAATGTTTTCTCGTGTTTTAAAGTGCGTAATATTTTATGATTATTATATGAAATTACTGTTTATAAAACAAAGATTATGATTAAATTATTAGATAATAAAATATTTTAACAGAAGATATTGAAAAAAGTATCTAAAGTTCGGGTAAAATTTCTTATGTCAGATGCCGTAATATCCATATAATTCGGTGAAAAAATCAATATAATGGTTATAATTGCTAAAGTATGTTTAAATATAGACCATTACAATATTATGTAATGAGAAAATCCAAGTTTAATTGTAGAAAAAGATTGTTGTAATACCTAAAAATTTTAGCGCGCGTAATAATACTCGTAAGTACATTTCCGCCATTCTATAAATAAATCGAATCATAGTACATTGCGAAAAGTACTGACACCAAAAACATTGTTTTTATTTTACATTATTAATTATTAATTAATAAAATAAAACTAAGTACTAAGTAATATGGTGATTTTGCCGAGTTATTAATATAAATAATTATATTTAAAGACGTTAGTATAACACGTTAATCTGGTCCCGTGGTATGTTCTTTAATAATTAGCGTTACGGATACCAGACTAAGGAAAATATTTTGTATTAATGTAATATTTTTTAAACTAAACACATTTTAAAATAATATATTTGTATGGAATTTGGTTTTTTCTTACATTTTAGCTTAATATGATTATTTACTCAAAAACACTTTTATCTTTATATATATAACTAGCTGTTGCTCGCGGCTCCGCCCGCGTAAGTATATTATCCCTCGGGAACACTACTTTTTCGGGATAAAAAGTAGCCTATGTTTTAATCCAGAGTCTAAACTACTACCATACCGAATTTCATCGAAATCCGTTCAGTAGTTTTTGCGTGAAAGCGTAACAAACATCCACGATTTCACATTTATAATATTAGTAAGGATTCTACTGTACGTGTGTATGTCACTGAACTCCTCCTAAACGGCTGGACCGATTTGAATGAATTTTTTATATGCGTTTGGGTGGCGCCCTGGATGGTTTTGATTCACAAATCAGCCCGGCAGGACAATGTCTGTCGGGTCCGCTCGTTAAATATATATGTTATTTCTTAGTCTTAGTTTAATAGAAAATTATAATTTAATTAATTTAATAAGCTAAAATTTGTCATTGTCGCAAGATAAAAAAATTGGAAATATGTTTTTTTTAATTATGTGATGTAATTTTTTTTTTCACATTTAAGTAATCTTTAATAATTTTTAGATTAGCACGTCTGAGCACGACGCCGATATCGGGGTCTGGGATCAAGGAAGGCTGGAGCTAATCCCCAGAACTTCAACAGCTGAAAACACGGTATAGTTTTTTTTTCTATAATACAAAATATATATAACTCATACTCCGCTCTAAACTCATCGGCTTACGTGTTGTTTTCTTAAATTATATATTATATAGATTATATAGATTAAATATAATAGATAGATAGAGAATATATAAGATATAATTATATAGATTAAATATAATAAATATTTAATCTACATTTACAGTTGGACTACATTACTGTAAATGTTGTACGCAGTATTTTAATAAGCTAAAATTTGTCATTGTCGCAAGATAAAAAAATTGGAAATATGTTTTTTTTAATTATGTGATGTAATTTTTTTTTTCACATTTAAGTAATCTTTAATAATTTTTAGATTAGCACGTCTGAGCACGACGCCGATATCGGGGTCTGGGATCAAGGAAGGCTGGAGCTAATCCCCAGAACTTCAACAGCTGAAAACACGGTATAGTTTTTTTTTCTATAATACAAAATATATATAACTCATACTCCGCTCTAAACTCATCGGCTTACGTGTTGTTTTCTTAAATTATATATTATATAGATTAAATATAATAGATAGATGGAGAATATATAAGATATAATTATATAGATTAAATATAATAAATATTTAATCAACATTTACAGTTGGACTAAATTACTGTAAATGTTGTACGCAGTATAATATAATAATAATAACTTTTTATATACTTTGTGTGTGTGTGCGTGTGCAGGTGTGTTTGTATGGGCCCTTAGTCCTTACTTCTTCTTACTAAAAGAAACTCAAGCAACTAAAGAAAAATTCCAGAAGTTTTTTTCCGCGATTAGTTACGCGTGTCATATTTTGATTCACAGCTCGACGGCTCCCGGCTCCCGGCTCGTGGTACGGTGGCACACTTATGCAGAGGACCTTGAGATCGCTTCGTTTTTAACCTAACCTAAAAAAGATATATCTTTGATAGAAAATATTGGTTTTTAGCTGACTATTCCTCGTGTAAACTGTCTTATTTTTCAAAGCACTATTCATTTATGTAATAAAAAATAAAGGTAAATAGCATATTCCACTGTTTTTTTTTACCAATAAAATATTATTCACAACTATTTTGTTTTTATTTTACCATAAGCTGGTGTGAAAACCGGCCAGTTTCAATAACCTATATATCTATAAATATTTGTAAAAGCGTCATTCAATCATTTGACGGTTTTTTGCGATACAAATTTGACGTTTCTAACAAATACTTTTTGGTAGATAGGTTATTAAAACGGGCTATTAATGTGGTTGGATAAGATTATAATATACGGCCACTTATATAATAATATATAACCACTTATATGATATAATAATAATCTATGGACCGCGTCAGGGAAATATTTTTAATCTTTTTATACTAACTTATATAAGATTTTTATTATACGTTTTTTTTATATTGCCACTGCATTGCCATTTTTCGTATTCCACTTTCCAGCTCTAGCATTATATCAGTTACATATCATATTACGATTTATATTGTAGTGTGGGGACACAATATATTGTATATCGATGTGATCATGTGTCGTTATATTATATCGATGTTCGATGCATGTGGTGAACTAACATGTAAAATATCAGTGGTTCTTGGTGCAGCAACCCGAGTGGTCGCTTGCGTAATAAACGTAATCCAGTAGGCAAAAGGATTTTATTTATGAACACTCATTCTAGTTACCCCAACGTAATAACATAGGGTGTAATATTGGTGATCCCGACATACATCTCCCCACTGCCGTGCGAGCCGTTCTCGCCGTCACAGAAGTCAAAGACATTGATAACCTAGCCACTGTGGCCGACAAAATCATGGAGACTTCACAGCAGCCACAGATCTCCGAATTATCAACATCTCAGCCTGTCAGAGGGGATGATAAAATTTTGGCCGAAATCGCGAAACTGAGCGCCAGGATAGCTGACATGGAGCGATCTCGCAGCAGTTCCCGGAGGAGAGACTCCAGTCGTTTCCGGCAACGTTCCCGGTCTCGCAATCCCAGCCAGCCTCGTCGCAGCCCTCAGAGTGAAGATTAGTTGTGTTTCTACCACTTCCGTTTCAAGGAGCGTGCCAACAAGTGCGTACAGCCCTGTTCCTGGAAGAAGGGAAACTCTTCGGGAAACTAGAATGTGCGCAGGTACGTGAGGCGGACATCTGTGCAGTTTCCCCAACGCATCGCCTTCGTGTTATGGACTACAACAGTGGTTACAATTTTTTGGTGGACACAGGTGCGAACGTTTCTGTTATTCCGGTAAGAAAACGCTATTGTAATAATTATTCTAAGTTATCCGATTACAAACTATATGCAGCTAATGGTACAGAAATTCGGACTTTCGGTATAAAGTCATTAGAGTTAAATTTGCATTTACGTCGTCCGTATCGATGGGATTTTAACTTTTAATATATTATTGTTATATACAGGTTGTAATCATCTCAATGTAATCATCTCTTCTGTCATCCCTTCTGTTTGTAGAACTCCTGAAGGCATCCACTCATCCCACAATATATAAGTATGCAAAATTTCAGGTCAATCGAAAACCGGTCATAGGACAATGGGCATATTGGTGGACAGCTACGAAGTAGATTTTAAATGATGTACTATTACTATTGACACAATCCTGTAGCTCATTTAGATCAAAATAATTATAACTTCTAAATAATAAAAATATGATTTGGACATTAGCCAAACAAATCATTTTACACAATAAACAATACATTGTACCTGCTCATTATACAAAAAACCTAACCTGCCAGATGGCAATGTTTATATTTTGTTCTTTGGTGACGCAGATGTGTGCGGATAGGAAGGTCAGAAGCGCACTTAACAAAATCTATTAAATACTTATTTGCTACATACGCTGGTATGTAGCAAATTAGGATAGAAATGTAGGTTTAATGTTGATCTTATATTATATTCTTATATATAATAGGTACAGGTGACAGACAGACAGACAGGTCACATTATTGTAATGATGTATGGTGTGATTATGGTGTTGATGATGATGATTACCGCAATTGACATAGTGGCATATGCTTGCAGTTCTTTAAACAACGCCGAAATCCCCAAACATGTATCTATAAGGCGTAAGGAGTTCTGTTCAGTACTTTTAGATCCAGGGTATACCTTGGTGCAAAATCTTAGCTTTTGAGAAGCATATGCTTGGATCACTTCTGAAAAAATTGAAATCACCATATGTGTCCATATAAATTTCGAGGAGTTCCCTCAATTCCTCATGGATCCCATCATCAGGTCACCACTTTGGTGAAAACGGGATCAACTTGGGATTATACCCTTTACATCAAAAAAAGAATTTTGAAAATCGGTCCACAGGCGGCGGAGTTATCGTTGAACATACAATATATATATATATATATATATACTGGCACTATATGTAATTACACGGCGAGGAGTAGTTTAAACGCACCTCACTTTGTGGTTCGCAGAACTAGTCTTCACTATTTTATTTGGTCTGAGACTATAGTTTAACATTATAAATTATATACCTATTGCCTATATGCCGAAAGCATTCCGTCCTTCCCATATGAAACGTGTATCTTTTTGTGTAGTGAATAAAGTTACATTTTGGATAGCTATGCTTTAATGCAGCGCCGCGTATCGTCGCGTATCGTCGCGGTGTGACTGACCCTAAGGCGTCAGCATGAGGTGCGCTATACTGGTATTATGCCTTTTTTTATTGGAAGTACCGTATATAGTTTCATACGCATTTAGAGAAAAGCAGTTAGTTAAAAATTACAAACGGACACTTCAATTTTATTTATTTGTATATATTTACTAAATAACTATACAATTATAGAGTTCAAAACTCGTTTCAGTTAATTATTTCATACAAACATTTTTATTATTTGAGTCAAATAATCTTACTATAAAATTATGTAATTAAAATTTTTTGTGTTTCTTTGTTATCCATACGACATCACGTGACCTACAGGTGAATGCGCTACCTACCCGATCGGGCCCCACGATCGGGCGACCGGCACAGTACGAATTTCGATGCCGGCGGCGTCCATGTTTGTTTTTTTATACAAGGACACTTGTAGGTTGTTATGTTTATTTTAACTTTGTGAAGTGGGTATTGTGTTTCGAACTGAAAGATTTATGTGATCGTATCTTGATAATATGAGCTTGGTGTTGTAAATATTATTTTAGTGTTAGTGAATGAGTGTATAGTGTAAATATGTGATTAAAGTTCATGTTCGTTGCAAAAATGTGCTAACCTGAGAATTATTTGGAGTCTAGGAATAAAGGTATGTTTTAGTTAGGTATTTAATTAGTAAATTAGACAGGAAATTTAATACAGATTACGGTAATATATGACTCATAAGATATAATTACGTAGTTTTCTTGAAATAAGTCGGTAATAAAATGTCTAACAAAAAAATTTTGGCGGGCTGTCAACAGCAGACGTCCCCCCACAAATGTCAATTTTTGAGGTCTGGCGCTCAACAGGCTAGTTACCAACATGTTGAGACATTTATACCTATATCTTACTACTTTAAATAAACATTATAAATAAATGTAATATTATCTATAATTATTGCATTGTGCTTACTTATAATAAAAAGTTCATATTAAAACAGGAGAAAAATATTTTTGTACCTTTTTATTATTTATATAGACTTATTTGTTGTAATGTAGGTACTTTCCCCACGATAGGGATCGTATTTTTTTGTAAATATGTACATAATAGGTTAAAATGTAGATGTAAGACTTTTATCTGAATATAATAGACTGTAAAAATAATGTTTTATTTTATTGATTTTATTGTTCCATAGTTGACGTCTCGGAACCCTTATGGTTTCGTCATGTCCGTCCGTGCCTCCGTCAGTCTGTCCATCCATCTAAGGCTTACCGTATAGACAGTAAGTGCTAGAAAGATGAAAGAAGATATGTGTATTTACCACGTCGACAAAGACATAATATGGAACCCCCCCCCCCCCCCCCCCTAAAAGCTAAACGGCTGGCTCGAAATATCTGAGCACTTTGTTGTACTAAAGCGCCGTAGTTACTCACCGTCCGGTCCAGCCCACGGACGAAGGATAATACCTATTAATCTAAGGTCCAGCCTGCAAATCCAAGGCCGCGGCCTTGAAGCGTACAAATTATCAATTGTGTATTAAACACTAAGTAAGTACCTACCAAATTTCCTTCATGATGAATAATTATAGTTGCTTATTCTCGTTTATTTGAAAGTTGTATAATTTTACTTGATGCGAATGAGCTTATGTCGCTACTCGCTTCGTGCGGGGACGGGCGATGGATGTGAAATAAAGATAATATAATGTCTGTATCGAAACTGAATGAATGATGAACACGATGACGCAAGTGAACTTGTCCAATTGAACGGCTCATTCGCGAACTACACAAGTCGGGAGTTTTGCCGGGGAATTCAATGGGTGAGGTTGTGGTTTTTGTATCCTTAAATTTGTGTTATTTCGGTTCTTAATGTGAAATATTGGTAGATTATTAACCATTAAATATTCGTTAACGTGCACAAGTATGTACAACTTCAAAAAACGTCCTATTTTGTGTGCCCTCCAAAACTCCCTAGGAACTGTTAGTAAAGCTTCTACCACTCTACTGAATCGACTGACTTGACTCTATCTATGTACGTCTTCTCACACCGGGCCCTTGAACCCCCTTGGGCGGAAACCCATGGTCAGAGGCTGGACCCCCTCTACATGGGGTGGGAATGAATGTGATGTGTGAAAAATGTCTGGTTTTTGGGGAAGACCCCCCGCGGCAGAACGCGGGGGAAACCCATGGCGAGCGCAAAAGGAGAAAAACATTCGCCAACCAGGCACGATCTCGAACGACAGTCGACTCCAAACGTCGCGTGGGGTCCCGACCCGGAGGCCGAGAAACGTGTATGGGGCCACTCCCGCACGCGCCGCGTTTGAATGTTTTACTTGACTCATTGTCTGCACTGACTATTTATTTGGACTTTGGACTTGACGATTTAGAAATACGGTGTTGAAAATGGAATTAAAATTTTATTTCCCGCCTTTTTAACTTGTCACTGGCAATTGGATAAAAGCCAACGCCATATAAAGGAGTTTTGCCGGGGAGTTCAATGGGTGACGTTGTGGAATTTGTAATATTTCATAATTTTGTGTTATCTCGGTTCTTAATGTGTAATATTAGTAGAATATTAACCATTTAATATTCGTTAACGTGCACAAGTGTGGGCAAGTGGTACAACTTCTAAAAACGTGCTATTTAGTGTTTCCCGCCAAAACTCCCTAGGAACTTTCAGTAAAGCGTCTACCACTTTACTGAATCGACTGACATGACGCATTGACTGTACTGACTATTTATTTGGACTTTGACTAGACTTTAGACTTGACGATATAGGAATACAGTGTTGAAAATTGAAACGAAAGTTCTATTTCCCGCCTTTTTTACTTGACACTGGCAAATGGTTTTAAGATAAGCCGACGCCATATATTAAAAAAAAACTCCATATAAATAAATAAAGCTATAGTCTCCTAGTTTTGCCGGAGAGTTCAATGGGTGACGTTGTGGAATTTGTAATATTTCATAAATTTGTGTTATTTCGGTTCTTAATGTGTAATATTGGTAGAATATTAACCATTAAATATTCGTTAACGTGCACAAGTGGTACAACTTCTAAAAACGTGCTATTTAGTGTTTCCCGCCAAAACTCCCTAGGAACTTTCAGTAAAGCTTCTACCACTTTACTGAATCGACTGACATGACTCATGGACTGTACTGACTATATATTTGGACTTTGACTAGACTATTATTATTAGACTTGACGATATAGAAATACGATGTTGAAAATTGAAACGAAAGTTCTATTTCCCACCTTTTTAACTTGACACTGGCAAATGATTATAAGCCGATGCTATTTAGAAATAAAATAAAATAAAACTATAGTCTACTGTAGTCTGACATTGACAGTTTCAAAAACACTTGATAGCAGTGAGCCATTTGCCAAGCCAAGTCATGGTTCAATGGAAAAGAAATTCTATGTTATTTAGACATAAAGATAAACAATTAACTTGTTAGTTCAAAACATTTAATAGAGTATGTCTGTATGAAAGTTTTCTGCAAACCATATGAGGAAACGAAATATGTCCTCGACAACGTCGAAATTGGTTTTAGGATTATCATTAGCAGTGACAGGAGGAATTGTTGGTTATGTCCACTTCATGCAACAATTTGATAGGTATTTTAAATCTAATTCATTTATGAATGCATTCGAGATATCTCATTAAAACTACTTCAACATTGTGAAAATATTTGGTACATCCACCAACTCAATCACCCAAATTATTTAAAAATTGTGCTCGTTATTTTCACAAGCTCTAAGAACAGAAAATATATTTATGCATATGATTTAAAGTAATCATATTTTATTATAATATTATGATAAAATAAATTGTAGTATTACTTTTTTACTAAAGTACAACTTGGGAAAAAGAAGTGTGAAGCAGTGACAGCAAGAACTAAAAACATTTTCAACTGTATTGTATTTTATCCTTTTCAGATTGGAATGAGATATATTATATTTATGTATTATATTTAAAGATAGGTATTTAAATTAAGTATGTCATTCCAATCTAATATGGATAAGATGATACAGACAAAAATGTTTTTAGTTCCTGCTGTCATATCACCATGTCACTACTACTTTTACAAGCTGTAGTAAAGAATTATGCATCAAAGCTAGTTTTATAATATGAGTGGTTTAATTTTGCAATTTTAAATTTTAGGGATAAAATGCATGAAGGTGTTATACGAGACATAGAACAACAACAAAGAAAGAAAATTGAAAATGTGTACATATTAGAAAAACAGAACGAACTTACAAAGCAGTTAAAAAGAGAATTAAAATAAATGTTTGTTACATAGCTATTATTTATTAAACAATCTAAATATGAAATATTAAGTAATCTATTTCTTTTCCTTTAACCAGGCTTCAAGCATTACATCTTTAAGATTTAACTTCACTCCAGTAGGTTGCTTTTTATCTACAGTGTCAATGAAGCCATCAAGTCGTAGTTTTTCCATGGCTATAGCGGCAAGACATTCAAATGTTTTTGGCTCCCAGGATGCTAGATCTGACAATGACTTTCTGTCTAACATTATGTTAGAGCGGTCTAAACCCTCTTTCAGGGTGAATCTCGTAATATTGTGTTGCTCACATGCAGCGGTTATACGGGTGTCCCATAATTCACGCATATCTTCTTTCTTTAATTCTCTACCTTTTGTCGCATATACTAACGCGCGATGAACATTGCGTACTGCAACTGAATAACAATTTCTACGTCGACCAATGTAATGAGCCGCTAATCGAAAAATTCTTCTCTTTCTCCAAAATTCGTCAGGACCTCGAGCTCGCAGTAAATTAGCTACCGTTAAAAATACCATCACGTTTATCTATTTATTGTTTAAAAAATGCAAATATATGTATTAATCTTTTCAATGCTAGAAATATTCAATGGGTATTTGTAGTTTTCCGTGCAAATTCTAACCCAATTTAGCCACTTGGAATATTGACATTTTGATTTTTGACAGCCGACTGTCATCCTCAATGTCATTTTTTTATTATTATTTATATATGCCATCGGTTTATAACCATTTGCCAGAATTGTCTTTTTTTTTAAATAGGTATATGGCGTCGGCTTATAACCAGTTGCCAGTGTCAAATTAAAAAGGCGGGAAATAGAACTTTCGTTTCAATTTTCAACACCATATTCCTAAATCGTCAAGTTTAAAGTTTAGTTCAAAGTCCAAATAAATAGTGCAGTCAATGAGTTTAGTCAGTCGATTCAGTAAAGTGGTATAAGCTTTACTGAAAGTTCTTGGGGAGTTTTGAAGGGAACACAAAATAAGACGTTTTTTGAAGTTGTACCACTTGCCCACACTTGTGCACGTTAACGAAAATTTAATTGTTAATATTCTATCAATATTACACATTAAGAACCGAATTATCACAAATTTATGAAGAAAATACAAAAATCACAACGAATTTCACCAATTGAATTCCTCGGCTAAACCCAATGTCATTATATCTGAACTTTGTTTTTTTTTCATAGTGACAATTAACAATACAGCATAATACTATTACCAGTATCAAGATTCAAACGCGGTATAACAAATAAATGGTAATAATAATTAATAAATGTCTATGAACGCTTCACACCACGTGCTAAGTATCCGAAGAACTTGTGTTGCAGGTACCAGAAAACGGGAAGTATATTTAACCTGTCAAGCGCTAAGCGGCCCACTGGGCCGCGCCATTTGTACAGCGCTATTCCGTCTAGACCTAAGCGGCCCAAGTGGGCCGCGCTCTTTTATTCGAATATATAACGTATTTTGTTGATTTAGAGACTACTTTTGTATGAAGAAGTTTGATTAGTTACGACCTTTTATACACTGGCCACATTCTGAATGACAAATAAAATGTATTCTATTGGCGACCATTTTCTTTCAGTCATTTGAAAAACGCATTGTTTTCGGGTGTTTCTCGTGTGTGTTGTGTTTTGTGATTGAAGATTTTTCTGGATTACACGAATGTAAGTACTGTTTTGTATTGTTACTAAGTTTATTTTACTCATAATAAGTATTTTTAGATAATCATTTGTAAGAAATACATCGTAATAACTTATATTTTACACTTGCAAAAATTGGTTTCTATGGGACTGATTCAGACGTGATTTTCTTACTATCTTTGTAAATAAATGAAGTAATAAGCCTAAAGAAGTAAATATAACTCGTCTACAAAACGATTTATCGTCGTATTATGCCTAATTTTAGTAAAATAACCAAAGTAAAAATGGCATACAAATGCATTCAAACCGCCATCTGCCGGCCGCGGCCATTTTGAACTCTATTTGTACTGAACTAAGGGCGAAGTTTGCCTGTGAGAATTTTTTCGTACGTTTTCAATAGGGATAGGCGTAGTATCGATAGATAATCGATAAATTTTTTATAATGTCGAAAGTGATGGTGGCCTCACGTAATGAATTTACATTTACTTCTACGTTATTATTTTGATATTTATTGTTACGTTTATTGATTTTTCTTATTTGTTTTATATAGCATGTCAACCTGGCGCGTCGGTGAGGATCCAACTGCAGAATACCTCGATATCCTGTATGGAGAGGAGGATTCTGATGAAGGTGGATCCGATAGGAGTGATTTTTTAGATACGGACCTGGAAGACGAGGTTAGTAACCCAGTTTTTGTTATGTGGTTATAAATATTTATAAAACTCATGGGTTGCAGTGTATTTATGCTTTTTATTTTGGCCTAGGATGAAGATGTGGAGGCTCCTCCGTACTCCCGGAGCGTCACGTCCCCGCGTCCGAGCGTCACGCGACACGCGACAGGCTCCCGCGTCCGAGCGCCGCGGGAGCCTGTCGCGAATGGTATGCATTGGTTATTTTGTTACGTTTACGATGTGTGTGTCTGTCTGTCTGTTTGTGGCATCGTAGCTCCCAGACGGATGGACCGATTTTGATTTAGTTTTTTTGTTTAAAAGGTGAACTAGTCGGGAGTGTTCTTAGCTATGTTTGATAACAACTGGTCCAATATGGCCGCCGCCACAAAATGGCGGATTACATATTTTTTCTTATAATTTTTTAATTTTTTATAATATGGGTATCAAATGAAAGGTCTTGGCTAGTAGAATACTATAAACTATGATAAATTTCAAATCCAAGATGGCCGCCACCACAAAATACCGATTTTTTTCACAACTCCCTCAAAATGGATATCAAATGAAAGGGCTTGATTAGTAGAATACCATACATGATGACAAATTTCAAATCCAAGATGGCCGCCACTATAAAATACCGATTTATATAAATTATTGTCGGGGGTTTTTTAAATTTTTAATTTATAGTTATTTAATTTTTTTTTAGGACGACCCAGTGACGCCTCCACAAACAGAGTTCCGCCGGTCACGATCGCCTTTGTCGCTGTCAGCAGAACCGTAAGTTTGCTGTTGTATGTTGTTCACGAATAAATTTTTGCCTGTGTATAAATCAATTCTATTTTTTTTTGCTTTCATAGGGCCACTATCACGGTGCCTGAAGGTGGCCTGGTTTTGCTGTTCGACGAGACTGGTGCGCCGCTGGAGGAACAGACGACGGGTGACGAGTTTCTTGCCCCGGATACCCGGATACATTGTATGTATCGACTGGAGAGCGTGAAAGAGATGAACGAAATGGAATAGCATGCAATAGAAGAGGAACGAGTGGGAGAAGGGGTGGCCGAAGGGGAGTCAGGGGTGTGCGAGGACAGAGTGCACGTAGGGGTAGGTATCCGAACCGGGGCCGTAGAGGAGGACGGCAGTGGGAGTTGGGACAGCCACTCCACGAAATATGGATGGATGATGCCGACGTTCCTCCTGAATTGTTGAGTTTGGCGATGGATGTAGTGAGGAGACGACAGAGGAGATTGCAAGGTGATGCCGTGGTTTACAGTACTGAACGAGGAAGGGTTACTAGTGAGAGTGAAGATGAGGATGAATTTGTCGACGCCAGTGATGGAGCTGATGCTCCCAATAGACTGGAACGCCAGAACTTTGACTTTGAATGGTATCCTATGGATGGATACCTTTCAAGGTCAAGAAGAAAATTTTCAGCCAGAGCGTACTGGTTCGGTTCGGTTTTTCGATTCAGCCTATGACGCTTTTCGTTCCTATTGGAGCGATGAGGTCTTAGGTTTAGTAGTGGCCGAAACGAACCTATATGCTTCGAAAATTTCTGCTGCTGCATTCCAGGCTGAATGGTACCCCACAAATTTGTACGAAATTTTATGCCTCTTTTCGTTCTGGATGATGTTGGGGATCATCAGAATGCCAACTGTTACAAGTTGTTTTTCTGTCGATCCTCTCTTGAATTTTGTAGATCTGAAAGATCAGATGTTGGAGCCTTATTTATTAGAAAGGAAACGTTGCAAAAAATGGTACATGAAACTTTTTAAACGCCTTCTCAATGTATCCATTCTCAACTCTCGCATTCTTGTACAGTCATCTACTCAAAAAAAATGTGATCATTTAGCTTTCCGCCTTGAGCTTGTAGATACCATCCTTTCAAATCATCTATCACATTGTCCACAAAGTCGTAAATATACTGTATCTAGCAGTAGATCTACGCACCATCAACCTGGTAGAATTATCCTCTCTACACATTGGCCTGCCTCATTAGAATCGTTAGAGAGCGCCTCAGCGTGCAACCGGAAACTTAGGAAGCGTTGCTTTGTTTGCCTGAAAAATGGCAAAATAAATATAAGAACCGCCTACTGTTGCGAATCCTGTCGCGTGCCATTGTGTATAGAGGATTGTTTTAAGGTTTATCATACATCACCATAATACCTTTCTTATCAATTATTCATAAACAACTACGGCGTGAAGAGAGTATTGTATGAAAACAGAGTGGGAGGTTAGAATGATTGTGTAATTTTTGTATATAGTTTAGATATGCTTTTACCGTTCTGAGACCGTTGTTTTGTGATTTGCATATACATATTATATAATATGTATGTGTCACTTTTTTACAAAATTTCCAATTTAAAGGCATCAGGCATTATCTTTAGACAATGTGCGCGTGTATCATTGTCTTTGCAACATTCGAAAAAGATGTCACGGTTTTGCTGTAATATCTAAGTCGGCATATCTAAGTATTTTTTACCGTAGTACATATCCCTTTAACTTTTGAAACTTTACGTCGTTTTCGATTAACAACTTCGACTTTTATTTTAACCACAGTATATCGTAAACAATATCATTCCTGCTGTGACTTGCATACATTATTGTGTACATAAAATAACAAAGATAGCCTACAGTCACTTCTCATGGCTCTCAAACACACTTACGACCATTACGACAAGGTTTGAAATTTGACCCTTGTCTTGAATAATTATTTGTGCCATATGGCCGCCACAGTCGAAGGGATATGTCGATAATTCAAATTCAAATTATTATGCACGCAATAATATACAATAGTATAAACTAGTCGTCTATGTCGTCTAAAATCCCATGCTAAGTGAAAACTTGTGTTATGGCTCATCATAATCATAATCAGACAATGGATGCACGCCAAACAATTTTATCCTAATATATACATAATATAATGAAAATTGAATGTTTTTTTCTATTATAAATAAATATTTTGTTTATAATAATTTGTGTTGTAAATAAATATATTGTTGTAGAAAATGAAAATTGAATGTTTTTTGTTCTATCATAAATGAATATTTTGTTTATAATTTGTGTTGTAAATAAATATAATGTTGTATAAATAAAAATTAAATGTTTTTTTTCTATTATAAATAGATATTATGTTTATAATTTGTGTTGTAAATAAATATATTGTTCTATAAAATAAAATTTGTTTTTTTCTTCTATTACAAATAAATATTTTGTTTATAATTTATGTTGTGAATAAATATATTGTTGTATTAAATTGTATTTTTATTCAATACCTATACTAAATTATGCACAACATGTAATGCCTGCTCCACACTCTCGCGAGATACTCATATATAATCGTCCATAGATATTATTATATTATTATTATTATTCGTGAGAATCTTCAAGAGATTTTTAAGACATTTTGAAGATGCTCACGAATATCTCGCGCGTATAACACGAATATCTATGGAGCGGGCATAAAACTATCGATAAATCAAATCGAAGTGAAGGACATCCCTAGTAGTTATACATTCGTCGTAGTGTCGCAACTCAAGTACTTTTTTTGTAAGCATCTCAAGTTCTTTCTTCGAATTATTTACATAATTAGAAAGTATAGGTCCTTGTTCTTTAGATAATAATAAATTATTTGTTTATTTCTTGTAAAACAGCCAGCAACATAAGTTTCAAAGTATAAACGCGTGAAACTAATATCAAATCAGACTAAGCACTATATTTTGATGGATTGATAGATAGAATGTTTATCAGTTATTACAATGTTTTTTACACAACCAAAAAATATGGTTTGGTTGTAAAGTTATTACATAATTTGTACCACGAAGAATTTTACGCGCCATCTTAGCTTAGGCGCACGTGCTGCCATTATATGCTCTTATACAAATGTCAAGGATTGAGGGGTTAATACTTTTATACTATACATAATATATTTAAGATTTTTATTTTATTATACACATATTTAATACACATTCATGACCCAAGAACACAGAAAAACATTTGTTCCTTCGGCGGGATTCGAACCCGCGACCCCCGGCTTGATCACCAACGCGCTGAACCACTGAGCCACAGAGGTCGTACAACAAAGTACGTTAGGTAATATTTTTATTGGATTTTTCACAAAGTGTTCATCACAATTTTTCTATATCCTTATAGTTTATACCTTCAAGTCTAAAGTCTGTGAACGTCACGTGAAATGTGAATCATAATATTGATGGTGATTTAATGAGTGCGTCAAAGTATTATTGATGCGTTCTACAGTCTACTAGATGGATTAAAATATTTTTTTACTGCCATTAATTGGTTTACTCGATTTTTTTGCCTACAAGTCCCCTTCAAGGCCGCATCGTTGGATTTGCAGGCTGGACTGTGAGTAAGGTTAAAATAGATTTTCACATTTTACTTTATCGCAGCAAAATTACTCGTATATAAAATTACTTAATTAAAAAAACTTGACGTAGATGCAAGAGGATTACCCACTGATTACTCCACTGCACTATAGAAACCACTGGATAGTGGACATTGTGTATGAAATGTTCATGTGTTTGAAGAGATCGATAATATTAGGTAATATTGTATAATATCATTTCGTCTCGAATATAATATCTATGGCTGGTCTAGTTAACAATCATATAACTTTTGGATGAACAAAATATGGCGGTAAGCGTTGATTATTAATAGGCTTAATAAATAATAAGTAATTAGGCATAGGTATTCGTACACCATGTCAGTTTTGTAGCTGTATATTGACTTACTATTAGTAAATTTATTAATTAGCTACTAAAAGGAGACAGCGACAAGAACAGAATGATTAAAGCCAGGAGAGGGCATTCAGTGATAACTATGGATAGGTACGTTATATCCTTACAAAGCTGACAAAATTTTTGTTCCGCGAGTCGCGACACACTTTGACATTTTTTATTACTGTTACACTTCACTTACATCGCAAAAATTCGTGAAAGGGACGGCATGCTTAATTCAATAGCAAAGAAAAAGATAACTAGTGTTTGTCAATACCAATTACACACGCTTCCACATTTAAAGTTTGTAATCTCTGCCTTAAAAAATTATAATATTTAACGACACAGAAGGAACAAGATGCGTATAAATTCTATTTTGTTCATAGTTTGCATGCTTAGAATTTTTTTTTTTGTGTAATCGGTAGTTGGACAACCATTTTATGTAAGATTAATCTAGATAATAATGGCGTGAAAGCCTATTATAATTTAGATAAAACTACATATTTCGTTTTTCCCCAAATTTCATATGTCCCAAACAGGAATCGAAACCTCGTATTTTAAACACATTAATTGTATTATTGCTCTTACAAAATGTAGGCACTATCCAAATATAATTTGAATGTTGTGATGTTTTCCGCCAACAACTTAAGGATCACTCATTATTGAAACTCATGTAATTTAAGTCTGAACGGACTGTAGGAAAGCCTTCGGGCACACGATTTATTTGATATGTAATGTAAAAAGATGCTTAGGCAAAGAAAGATATTTTATATGGGCGTTTGTCCGAATAACACAAACTCGCTATGTATAACATGGCATCATACTTATTTACGATTTGTATTTATTATTCTAAATTGTTACACGTCATGTACCTACTAAAAATAAATAAGTTACCCCGTTTATAGGTTTAGTTTATCTTTTTTTGAAACTAATCCAGAAAATAATTGAGTCAATTTCAAATTTGTTTTAATTCAATAAAATTTGGTAGCTACAGTTATACACATAAAGCTACTACATCTTTGTGATGTGGCCAAATACAATTTATTTTATTCATTTACAAGCTTTTATTTACTTTTACCTACCCGGTGGCTGTCATAAAATCTTGCAAGTTAAAAGAGAATAGGCAGAAATGTAAGGCGCTTTGTCTATGAGCGGCTAATGTCCAAATCATATTTTTATTATTTAGAAGTTTAAATTCTGAGATAAGTATATGCTTAGTGAGTTAAACGCATTTTTATTTTAGAACATATTTTGTATGTAACATAATAAAATAATGTTAATCCTTAAAAACGGATAGAAAGTATTAAAGTCCTGTTAAAAATAGATCTTTTACGAGATCAAACATCCTAAATCAATATAAAGATATGAAAAATATGTAACTGGTTGCACAGTAGGTACATAGCGTAATCGAAGGACTGTGCGGAATGACGTGCAGTAGGTATTTTCTTACATTTATTATCGAATTAATCTGTATGTTTTGATCTATATAATTATTTTGATATAAATGAGCTGCAGGATTGTGTTCAAAGTAAAGTTAGTCCTTAGTAATAGTACATCATTTAAATTCTACTTCGTAGCTGTCCACGCATATCAACATGCACGGTCCCGGTCCATGTCCTTTGACCGGTTTTCGATTGACCTGAAATTTTGCATAATGCAATATGATATGAAGCTGATATAATGCTAGAGTTGGAAGGTGGAATATGAAATATGAAATAAAAATGAAAAATGGCAATGCAGTGGCAATATAAAAAAATGTATACCTACTTAATAAAAATCTTAAATAAGTTTATAGTTTAAACTTGAAAAAGATTGAAAATATTTCCGTTGGTTGCTCTGTTCTGCTCTTCTGGTAGCCTAACTTCTTCGAGAACTTAGCACGGGACTATACTGACGCGGTCCACAGCTTATTATTATATTCTTAAAAGTGGCCGTATATTATAATCTTAACCAACCACACTTATAGCCCGTTTCAATAACCTATCTACCAATAACTAATTGTTGGAAACATTAAATTTGTATCGCAAAAAACCGTCAAATGATTGAATGACGACGTTTTTAACAAATATTTATAGATATAATATAGGTTATTGAAACGGGCCGTAAGCCCATCAATTGTAAAATGAAAAAGTAATTGCTAACTTGGAAGGAGCAATACGCAGTTTCGAAATGCGTCGACAGGAATTATTTTCATACAAATTTTATATATTACTTACCTACAAGCTGCGTTTTTCACACCAGCTCATGGTAAAATAAAAACAAAATAACAGTGAATAATATTTTAATATATAAAGGTAAAAAAACAGTCGAATATGCTATTTTCCGATATTTTTAAGAAGTAAATAAACACACCGCCGATATTTAGCGGAACACAAAAAAAAGGTCCATAATTAAAAAAATATGGTTTTATTTTAAAATCTACTTACTACACTTCTTTTGTTATTTAAAGTTTCATTTGTTTTACTTAAAATGAGATCACATTAAGAACAGATTTTGCGAGTAAAGGCTATTTGTGAAAAATGGTACATTTTTGAACTTTTCATGTAACCAGGAAAAGTGAAAATTAATATTAAAATAATATTTTCCTCCACGTGCTCTTATTAAAGTTTCTACCCGTATAGGCATACTGAGAATGATGTTATCGATGGTCTCCTGGGATAGTCTCCGCCATTCCTCAACTACGGCGATTCGCAGTTCACCCACGTTGGCAGGAGCTGGAATTCTGGACTTAACTTTTCTTTTCAGCAAGTCCCAAACGTGCTCTATTGGGTTCATATCCGGTGATCTCGCTGGCCACTCCATAACAGTGATATTCATATCATTAAGATAAGCTTGAGTTAGCCGAGCGGTATGCGGCCGAGCATTATCCTGCATAAAAACAAAATCGTCACCGATATATGGGGCAAACGGTACGACATTTTCTTCTAAAACTTCCCTGATATAGCGGTCTGCAGTCAGACTCCCTCTGTCAATGACTACCAAGTCTGTGCGAGCTCCCAAACAAATGCCCGCCCAAACCATTATTGATCCACCACCGTATGCAACTGTAGTTTCAAAATTTGTCTGAATGTATCGTTCTCCTTTGCGTCTGTATATTCTTTGCCTGCCTTCAATTTGATTTAAGAGAATTCTGCACTCATCACTAAACAATACCTTACTCCATGGTCCGCGTTCCAAAGTCGATGTTCCTGAGCAAAAGTTAACCTGTTTCTACGATGATTTACCTCGAGCCTTGGAGCCTTGGCGGGCACAAATGAACCCAAACCAGCTTCTTCGAACCTTCTTCGTACCGTACGCTCACTTACGGTTACACCCCGCACTGCTTCTAACTCATGTCGGGCTTGGACGGCCGTCAAACGGGGGTTCCCACGTACACGAAGCCGAATGAAACTATCATCCCTACTCGAAGTGCGTCTTTTTCTACCTTGTCCTGCTCTTCTCACATAAGTACCGGTCTCCCTGAACCGTTGGATACTGCGATGGATCGTTGAAACTGGTTCTCGAAGATCTCTGGATATCACTCTGTAGGTTTGACCATTTCTTCGCATTTCGAGTGCCCTGGCAATCTCCGTTGGAGCTAAGTCAGGCATAATTCAATCCTCAACTCCAAAAAGATACGCGATTAAAAAAAAACTAACAAAAAACAGTATTTCAATTAAATTTTAAATCAAACTCAGAAGGAAGAAATACTCGAAGTTCGCTCCAGATAAGGTGTATTTGAATAAAATTAAAACAATTGCATAAAATGTGATGTTCAGTTGTTTTCTTAATTTCAAAATATTTCTTTTTAAATTAAATGACGTATAAACCAGCCAGCAACCTTATATGATACTGATATCAAACCTTTATTTTATGTTCCGCTAAATATGGCGGTGTGTGTATTTATTAACTGATTGAACGATGTAATAAAATTAAATGTAATAAAGTATTAGATTTTCAAAAAAGTATATGTTGACATTACTTTCCTTTTTTCTTTTTTGTCACGTCCCCGCGTCCGAGCGTCACGCGACACGCGACAGGCTCCCGCGTCCGAGCGCCGCGGGAGCCTGTCGCGAATGGTATGCATTGGTTATTTTGTTACGTTTACGATGTGTGTGTCTGTCTGTCTGTTTGTGGCATCGTAGCTCCCAGACGGATGGACCGATTTTGATTTAGTTTTTTTGTTTAAAAGGTGAACTAGTCGGGAGTGTTCTTAGCTATGTTTGATAACAACTGGTCCAATATGGCCGCCGCCACAAAATGGCGGATTACATATTTTTTCTTATAATTTTTTAATTTTTTATAATATGGGTATCAAATGAAAGGTCTTGGCTAGTAGAATACTATAAACTATGATAAATTTCAAATCCAAGATGGCCGCCACCACAAAATACCGATTTTTTTCACAACTCCCTCAAAATGGATATCAAATGAAAGGGCTTGATTAGTAGAATACCATACATGATGACAAATTTCAAATCCAAGATGGCCGCCACTATAAAATACCGATTTATATAAATTATTGTCGGGGGTTTTTTAAATTTTTAATTTATAGTTATTTAATTTTTTTTTAGGACGACCCAGTGACGCCTCCACAAACAGAGTTCCGCCGGTCACGATCGCCTTTGTCGCTGTCAGCAGAACCGTAAGTTTGCTGTTGTATGTTGTTCACGAATAAATTTTTGCCTGTGTATAAATCAATTCTATTTTTTTTTGCTTTCATAGGGCCACTATCACGGTGCCTGAAGGTGGCCTGGTTTTGCTGTTCGACGAGACTGGTGCGCCGCTGGAGGAACAGACGACGGGTGACGAGTTTCTTGCCCCGGATACCCGGATACATTGTATGTATCGACTGGAGAGCGTGAAAGAGATGAACGAAATGGAATAGCATGCAATAGAAGAGGAACGAGTGGGAGAAGGGGTGGCCGAAGGGGAGTCAGGGGTGTGCGAGGACAGAGTGCACGTAGGGGTAGGTATCCGAACCGGGGCCGTAGAGGAGGACGGCAGTGGGAGTTGGGACAGCCACTCCACGAAATATGGATGGATGATGCCGACGTTCCTCCTGAATTGTTGAGTTTGGCGATGGATGTAGTGAGGAGACGACAGAGGAGATTGCAAGGTGATGCCGTGGTTTACAGTACTGAACGAGGAAGGGTTACTAGTGAGAGTGAAGATGAGGATGAATTTGTCGACGCCAGTGATGGAGCTGATGCTCCCAATAGACTGGAACGCCAGAACTTTGACTTTGAATGGTATCCTATGGATGGATACCTTTCAAGGTCAAGAAGAAAATTTTCAGCCAGAGCGTACTGGTTCGGTTCGGTTTTTCGATTCAGCCTATGACGCTTTTCGTTCCTATTGGAGCGATGAGGTCTTAGGTTTAGTAGTGGCCGAAACGAACCTATATGCTTCGAAAATTTCTGCTGCTGCATTCCAGGCTGAATGGTACCCCACAAATTTGTACGAAATTTTATGCCTCTTTTCGTTCTGGATGATGTTGGGGATCATCAGAATGCCAACTGTTACAAGTTGTTTTTCTGTCGATCCTCTCTTGAATTTTGTAGATCTGAAAGATCAGATGTTGGAGCCTTATTTATTAGAAAGGAAACGTTGCAAAAAATGGTACATGAAACTTTTTAAACGCCTTCTCAATGTATCCATTCTCAACTCTCGCATTCTTGTACAGTCATCTACTCAAAAAAAATGTGATCATTTAGCTTTCCGCCTTGAGCTTGTAGATACCATCCTTTCAAATCATCTATCACATTGTCCACAAAGTCGTAAATATACTGTATCTAGCAGTAGATCTACGCACCATCAACCTGGTAGAATTATCCTCTCTACACATTGGCCTGCCTCATTAGAATCGTTAGAGAGCGCCTCAGCGTGCAACCGGAAACTTAGGAAGCGTTGCTTTGTTTGCCTGAAAAATGGCAAAATAAATATAAGAACCGCCTACTGTTGCGAATCCTGTCGCGTGCCATTGTGTATAGAGGATTGTTTTAAGGTTTATCATACATCACCATAATACCTTTCTTATCAATTATTCATAAACAACTACGGCGTGAAGAGAGTATTGTATGAAAACAGAGTGGGAGGTTAGAATGATTGTGTAATTTTTGTATATAGTTTAGATATGCTTTTACCGTTCTGAGACCGTTGTTTTGTGATTTGCATATACATATTATATAATATGTATGTGTCACTTTTTTACAAAATTTCCAATTTAAAGGCATCAGGCATTATCTTTAGACAATGTGCGCGTGTATCATTGTCTTTGCAACATTCGAAAAAGATGTCACGGTTTTGCTGTAATATCTAAGTCGGCATATCTAAGTATTTTTTACCGTAGTACATATCCCTTTAACTTTTGAAACTTTACGTCGTTTTCGATTAACAACTTCGACTTTTATTTTAACCACAGTATATCGTAAACAATATCATTCCTGCTGTGACTTGCATACATTATTGTGTACATAAAATAACAAAGATAGCCTACAGTCACTTCTCATGGCTCTCAAACACACTTACGACCATTACGACAAGGTTTGAAATTTGACCCTTGTCTTGAATAATTATTTGTGCCATATGGCCGCCACAGTCGAAGGGATATGTCGATAATTCAAATTCAAATTATTATGCACGCAATAATATACAATAGTATAAACTAGTCGTCTATGTCGTCTAAAATCCCATGCTAAGTGAAAACTTGTGTTATGGCTCATCATAATCATAATCAGACAATGGATGCACGCCAAACAATTTTATCCTAATATATACATAATATAATGAAAATTGAATGTTTTTTTCTATTATAAATAAATATTTTGTTTATAATAATTTGTGTTGTAAATAAATATATTGTTGTAGAAAATGAAAATTGAATGTTTTTTGTTCTATCATAAATGAATATTTTGTTTATAATTTGTGTTGTAAATAAATATAATGTTGTATAAATAAAAATTAAATGTTTTTTTTCTATTATAAATAGATATTATGTTTATAATTTGTGTTGTAAATAAATATATTGTTCTATAAAATAAAATTTGTTTTTTTCTTCTATTACAAATAAATATTTTGTTTATAATTTATGTTGTGAATAAATATATTGTTGTATTAAATTGTATTTTTATTCAATACCTATACTAAATTATGCACAACATGTAATGCCTGCTCCACACTCTCGCGAGATACTCATATATAATCGTCCATAGATATTATTATATTATTATTATTATTCGTGAGAATCTTCAAGAGATTTTTAAGACATTTTGAAGATGCTCACGAATATCTCGCGCGTATAACACGAATATCTATGGAGCGGGCATAAAACTATCGATAAATCAAATCGAAGTGAAGGACATCCCTAGTAGTTATACATTCGTCGTAGTGTCGCAACTCAAGTACTTTTTTTGTAAGCATCTCAAGTTCTTTCTTCGAATTATTTACATAATTAGAAAGTATAGGTCCTTGTTCTTTAGATAATAATAAATTATTTGTTTATTTCTTGTAAAACAGCCAGCAACATAAGTTTCAAAGTATAAACGCGTGAAACTAATATCAAATCAGACTAAGCACTATATTTTGATGGATTGATAGATAGAATGTTTATCAGTTATTACAATGTTTTTTACACAACCAAAAAATATGGTTTGGTTGTAAAGTTATTACATAATTTGTACCACGAAGAATTTTACGCGCCATCTTAGCTTAGGCGCACGTGCTGCCATTATATGCTCTTATACAAATGTCAAGGATTGAGGGGTTAATACTTTTATACTATACATAATATATTTAAGATTTTTATTTTATTATACACATATTTAATACACATTCATGACCCAAGAACACAGAAAAACATTTGTTCCTTCGGCGGGATTCGAACCCGCGACCCCCGGCTTGATCACCAACGCGCTGAACCACTGAGCCACAGAGGTCGTACAACAAAGTACGTTAGGTAATATTTTTATTGGATTTTTCACAAAGTGTTCATCACAATTTTTCTATATCCTTATAGTTTATACCTTCAAGTCTAAAGTCTGTGAACGTCACGTGAAATGTGAATCATAATATTGATGGTGATTTAATGAGTGCGTCAAAGTATTATTGATGCGTTCTACAGTCTACTAGATGGATTAAAATATTTTTTTACTGCCATTAATTGGTTTACTCGATTTTTTTGCCTACAAGTCCCCTTCAAGGCCGCATCGTTGGATTTGCAGGCTGGACTGTGAGTAAGGTTAAAATAGATTTTCACATTTTACTTTATCGCAGCAAAATTACTCGTATATAAAATTACTTAATTAAAAAAACTTGACGTAGATGCAAGAGGATTACCCACTGATTACTCCACTGCACTATAGAAACCACTGGATAGTGGACATTGTGTATGAAATGTTCATGTGTTTGAAGAGATCGATAATATTAGGTAATATTGTATAATATCATTTCGTCTCGAATATAATATCTATGGCTGGTCTAGTTAACAATCATATAACTTTTGGATGAACAAAATATGGCGGTAAGCGTTGATTATTAATAGGCTTAATAAATAATAAGTAATTAGGCATAGGTATTCGTACACCATGTCAGTTTTGTAGCTGTATATTGACTTACTATTAGTAAATTTATTAATTAGCTACTAAAAGGAGACAGCGACAAGAACAGAATGATTAAAGCCAGGAGAGGGCATTCAGTGATAACTATGGATAGGTACGTTATATCCTTACAAAGCTGACAAAATTTTTGTTCCGCGAGTCGCGACACACTTTGACATTTTTTATTACTGTTACACTTCACTTACATCGCAAAAATTCGTGAAAGGGACGGCATGCTTAATTCAATAGCAAAGAAAAAGATAACTAGTGTTTGTCAATACCAATTACACACGCTTCCACATTTAAAGTTTGTAATCTCTGCCATATATTATATTTAACGACACAGAAGGAACAAGATGCGTATAAATTCTATTTTGTTCATAGTTTGCATGCTTAGAATTTTTTTTTTTGTGTAATCGGTAGTTGGACAACCATTTTATGTAAGATTAATCTAGATAATAATGGCGTGAAAGCCTATTATAATTTAGATAAAACTACATATTTCGTTTTTCCCCAAATTTCATATGTCCCAAACAGGAATCGAAACCTCGTATTTTAAACACATTAATTGTATTATTGCTCTTACAAAATGTAGGCACTATCCAAATATAATTTGAATGTTGTGATGTTTTCCGCCAACAACTTAAGGATCACTCATTATTGAAACTCATGTAATTTAAGTCTGAACGGACTGTAGGAAAGCCTTCGGGCACACGATTTATTTGATATGTAATGTAAAAAGATGCTTAGGCAAAGAAAGATATTTTATATGGGCGTTTGTCCGAATAACACAAACTCGCTATGTATAACATGGCATCATACTTATTTACGATTTGTATTTATTATTCTAAATTGTTACACGTCATGTACCTACTAAAAATAAATAAGTTACCCCGTTTATAGGTTTAGTTTATCTTTTTTTGAAACTAATCCAGAAAATAATTGAGTCAATTTCAAATTTGTTTTAATTCAATAAAATTTGGTAGCTACAGTTATACACATAAAGCTACTACATCTTTGTGATGTGGCCAAATACAATTTATTTTATTCATTTACAAGCTTTTATTTACTTTTACCTACCCGGTGGCTGTCATAAAATCTTGCAAGTTAAAAGAGAATAGGCAGAAATGTAAGGCGCTTTGTCTATGAGCGGCTAATGTCCAAATCATATTTTTATTATTTAGAAGTTTAAATTCTGAGATAAGTATATGCTTAGTGAGTTAAACGCATTTTTATTTTAGAACATATTTTGTATGTAACATAATAAAATAATGTTAATCCTTAAAAACGGATAGAAAGTATTAAAGTCCTGTTAAAAATAGATCTTTTACGAGATCAAACATCCTAAATCAATATAAAGATATGAAAAATATGTAACTGGTTGCACAGTAGGTACATAGCGTAATCGAAGGACTGTGCGGAATGACGTGCAGTAGGTATTTTCTTACATTTATTATCGAATTAATCTGTATGTTTTGATCTATATAATTATTTTGATATAAATGAGCTGCAGGATTGTGTTCAAAGTAAAGTTAGTCCTTAGTAATAGTACATCATTTAAATTCTACTTCGTAGCTGTCCACGCATATCAACATGCACGGTCCCGGTCCATGTCCTTTGACCGGTTTTCGATTGACCTGAAATTTTGCATAATGCAATATGATATGAAGCTGATATAATGCTAGAGTTGGAAGGTGGAATATGAAATATGAAATAAAAATGAAAAATGGCAATGCAGTGGCAATATAAAAAAATGTATACCTACTTAATAAAAATCTTAAATAAGTTTATAGTTTAAACTTGAAAAAGATTGAAAATATTTCCGTTGGTTGCTCTGTTCTGCTCTTCTGGTAGCCTAACTTCTTCGAGAACTTAGCACGGGACTATACTGACGCGGTCCACAGCTTATTATTATATTCTTAAAAGTGGCCGTATATTATAATCTTAACCAACCACACTTATAGCCCGTTTCAATAACCTATCTACCAATAACTAATTGTTGGAAACATTAAATTTGTATCGCAAAAAACCGTCAAATGATTGAATGACGACGTTTTTAACAAATATTTATAGATATAATATAGGTTATTGAAACGGGCCGTAAGCCCATCAATTGTAAAATGAAAAAGTAATTGCTAACTTGGAAGGAGCAATACGCAGTTTCGAAATGCGTCGACAGGAATTATTTTCATACAAATTTTATATATTACTTACCTACAAGCTGCGTTTTTCACACCAGCTCATGGTAAAATAAAAACAAAATAACAGTGAATAATATTTTAATATATAAAGGTAAAAAAACAGTCGAATATGCTATTTTCCGATATTTTTAAGAAGTAAATAAACACACCGCCGATATTTAGCGGAACACAAAAAAAAGGTCCATAATTAAAAAAATATGGTTTTATTTTAAAATCTACTTACTACACTTCTTTTGTTATTTAAAGTTTCATTTGTTTTACTTAAAATGAGATCACATTAAGAACAGATTTTGCGAGTAAAGGCTATTTGTGAAAAATGGTACATTTTTGAACTTTTCATGTAACCAGGAAAAGTGAAAATTAATATTAATATAATATTTTCCTCCACGTGCTCTTATTAAAGTTTCTACCCGTATAGGCATACTGAGAATGATGTTATCGATGGTCTCCTGGGATAGTCTCCGCCATTCCTCAACTACGGTGATTCGCAGTTCACCCACGTTGGCAGGAGCTGGAATTCTGGACTTAACTTTTCTTTTCAGCAAGTCCCAAACGTGCTCTATTGGGTTCATATCCGGTGATCTCGCTGGCCACTCCATAACAGTGATATTCATATCATTAAGATAAGCTTGAGTTAGCCGAGCGGTATGCGGCCGAGCATTATCCTGCATAAAAACAAAATCGTCACCGATATATGGGGCAAACGGTACGACATTTTCTTCTAAAACTTCCCTGATATAGCGGTCTGCAGTCAGACTCCCTCTGTCAATGACTACCAAGTCTGTGCGAGCTCCCAAACAAATGCCCGCCCAAACCATTATTGATCCACCACCGTATGCAACTGTAGTTTCAAAATTTGTCTGAATGTATCGTTCTCCTTTGCGTCTGTATATTCTTTGCCTGCCTTCAATTTGATTTAAGAGAATTCTGCACTCATCACTAAACAATACCTTACTCCATGGTCCGCGTTCCAAAGTCGATGTTCCTGAGCAAAAGTTAACCTGTTTCTACGATGATTTACCTCGAGCCTTGGAGCCTTGGCGGGCACAAATGAACCCAAACCAGCTTCTTCGAACCTTCTTCGTACCGTACGCTCACTTACGGTTACACCCCGCACTGCTTCTAACTCATGTCGGGCTTGGACGGCCGTCAAACGGGGGTTCCCACGTACACGAAGCCGAATGAAACTATCATCCCTACTCGAAGTGCGTCTTTTTCTACCTTGTCCTGCTCTTCTCACATAAGTACCGGTCTCCCTGAACCGTTGGATACTGCGATGGATCGTTGAAACTGGTTCTCGAAGATCTCTGGATATCACTCTGTAGGTTTGACCATTTCTTCGCATTTCGAGTGCCCTGGCAATCTCCGTTGGAGCTAAGTCAGGCATAATTCAATCCTCAACTCCAAAAAGATACGCGATTAAAAAAAAACTAACAAAAAACAGTATTTCAATTAAATTTTAAATCAAACTCAGAAGGAAGAAATACTCGAAGTTCGCTCCAGATAAGGTGTATTTGAATAAAATTAAAACAATTGCATAAAATGTGATGTTCAGTTGTTTTCTTAATTTTAAAATATTTCTTTTTAAATTAAATGACGTATAAACCAGCCAGCAACCTTATATGATACTGATATCAAACCTTTATTTTATGTTCCGCTAAATATGGCGGTGTGTGTATTTATTAACTGATTGAACGATGTAATAAAATTAAATGTAATAAAGTATTAGATTTTCAAAAAAGTATATGTTGACATTACTTTCCTTTTTTCTTACGTCTTAAACTGCCAAGTATTTTCTTGCTATATTTATTGTTAAAAATATATTTTCAAGAAAATAACTTTACTGATAGTAATAAATATTGTAAAGTTATATGTGGAATGAAATTAATTGACTTTTATTCACTTTCCTGTCATGGTTTTCAGCTTATAAAGACACACGATGGCATTTTGGGCAAGGCGTGTAGTACGCGCCACTCGTCGACCGGCCGTCGCATACTAACGAGTATAATATATATATATATATATATATATATATATATATATATATATATATATATATATATATATATATATATATATATATATATATATATTCTATGGTACTAACGCCGTCTGTCCACCGCCAACGTCAACGAGATTATTTCTGGTCGAGATTAGATTGACGGGACGGGCGTGCGGTGGACAGACGGCTATAGTAAATGTATGTATCGCTACTTCGGCGCCATCATGTCTTTCTCGTTGACGTTGGCCGTATGGCCACCGCACGCCCGTCACCCGAGCGCCGAGATATCATTTAGTTCGGAGCTACCGCTAGAAATCGGCTCAGGATTGTGACGGGCCGAAGTGGCGGAAAAACATGACATGTATAAACGTGTCCACCGCCACCGTCACCGGGACGTCACCGAAACTTAACAACAAGATAAAAATGGCCAAGAAATTAAATTACGCCATTTATTCATTAATAGAACTTGTCGAACGTTAATATAATGTTTGTGGGATAAAAATAAGGATGCATCCAAAGATAAAATTTTGGAAAGAAATGCATGACATTAATGTCTTTCTGGAGCCGAACAATAAGGAAATGGACCAGAAAATTAAAGACGTAATCAGTATAATGTACATATTAATGTGACGCACAGTAAGTACAAACTGAACCACCGAGATCGTCGCGGTGGACAAACGATCGCCGTCACGTCAACTTAATCTCGGCCTGAAATAATCTCGTTCTCGGTGACGTCCCGTTGACGGTGGCAGTGGACAAAAACCGTAACCACAAACTGCCCGACTTCGGGCCGATTCGAGTCTTCAATTTTTGCGCGCTCATACCATATCTACCTCTTTTTAATATAATACATCTATGAGGGTAGTCAAACATACGTTACACATTCTGAGCGTGATCTTCATCAGTCAGGATAAATTCTACTAAAGTGCGGTCGCGGAGCACGTATAATTTCATATATTAACTTATCGCTACTTGTCTCTTTCACTCGCGCACGAATTTATTGCTATCGCACTACTATCGCATACCTATCTGTGTAAACGCGATAGCAATATATTCGTGCGCGAGTGAAAGAGACAAGTAGAGAAAAGTGAATGTACGAAATCCTACGTGCTCCGCGACCGCACTGTAATAGGACTGGATGTACCTAATTTACACTTCATTTTATATTTTTGCCGTTCACTATAATTGATATAGAGTACTTGCTTACGAAATAAATAAATTGGTCGGAAGCATCACTATGCCCGAGCCCGATAGAAGATCAACCGTATTTATCAAATCCAACATGGGTGATGGGCTAGCTTAACACCAACACCTAACGAAATTGCTCAAGTTACAATCAAAATACCTAATAGAAAAAAAAAAACTGCCGATCCCGACTGCTGAAGAAAATACCCTATTTTCTTCAGCAGTCCCCAGTTCAGCAGCAATTACCCAACGTAAGGTAAGTAAGTAGAAGAGTAATGATTTTGGCCATTCCACGAAGGAATCATTACCCTTCTTCTTACGGCTTACATACATATTATGTATATTTGTTCCACCGTAGCGCCTAAACTTTTAATAAATTAAGTATTAACACATTCGTACTAATAGCCCGGGTAACATAGGCTATATAATTTACGTAGTCGCCAGTCGGGTTGTAACTTGTAGTGTTTATAAACAATTAAAGTTATTGTGGATTGAAATTTGCAATGGTTTACGTGCATTTCAGTTTTAAATATTAATAGAGACATCTAGTGACGAATATTATGTCTGTTTGATTGAAAATCAAAAACTGTTTCAAAACAAATTTGTACACTACGGTGCGCAGCGCTACCGTGCGTATCACAGCAAGATGTTATTCGCCACCAGATGGCGTTTAATAGTTCTAAATACTAAGTTGTGGAATTTGCAAGTACTACAGCTAGCCTGGAAACTGCTATTAATAATAGCCGGCACGATCGATAAATCTTCACCAAGTTGATTGTAGATTTATCGATAGTGTGTTTGACAATTTAAAAAGTGTTGCAAATACCATAATTTTCATTATGTCCATTGTGTACTCATATTATTACAACGATGCATCGTTAAGTAATATAAGTAATCATAAGTAATATAAGTACACAATGGACATAGAATAAAACATTGTTGGTGTCGGGCTTAATAATACGCGCGAGGTCAGGCGGAGTTATTTATAATGCTCGCTTTTGTGTACAGTTTGGAACTTTGGAGGGTAAAACTACCCCCAATTATAAATAGACGAAACAGTATTTTTATGTTCTAATTTGTTTATTTTACGAGCCATTTAAAATGTTTAGGTGTGTTAAGTTACAAATCGCATAAAAACAGCACGGTGTGGGAAAACCGCGACCAGCAAACCAGCCAATCAGGTTCTCTGTCTACGCTCACGGATCGCGCGTCACGGGGATTGTTTAGTCCTCCATACTCCATATTATAACTTCATACTAAGCAGTGGCCCCGCGACACAATTCGGCCTCGAGTCGCGGTCTCGCGTCGAGCGTCGCGTGCATCGGAAGGGTTTAGATTTAGATTTAAGCCATTAATATATAATGAAAAATATAGATGGCGCTACCACAGCACATACAATTTTATTTATAAAAATACACTTTGAAAAAGTCTATCAATAACAACATAAAAGTATATTTGAGAAGTTATACAAATTAAAAATTGTAACTTGTAAAAAACTGAAACTAAAAAATATATAATATTATGACTTTTTAAGGCATGATGCAAAAACAAAACATACTTCAAAAAATGCTACAATATTTATTAAAAGCTGGGCACATATTTTTGTCGGGTCCTTAAATCTTGTAAAAATACTAGCAATCTAAGGTTATTTTACGCATTTGATACAAAATATATATTTCATTATTATAGAGTACTCTTAACAATAAACTGACAACAAACTTAGCACCTAACATTTCACTTAAAATTACTTGTTACAGTAAGTATAGAACATATCAGTATACATATAAGAATTTTACCATACATTATACCATACGTAACCAGGAGCTTGATAAAATATAGAGCAAATCTTCGCTAGTTATTTTCTGTGATATCGCCCATCTTTTTCAAGTCCTTAGTCACGTTAAATTCACAGCCGGTGCTTGCAATAATGTCTTCCACTTTGACTCCATCAGCCAATTCTGTTAGTGTCAACTCTCCTTTCTCCCTATCAATTTCGAAGACACACTGTAAAAAAAACGCATTTTTTTTTAAAGATTTAATGGCCCGGTAACGAGAGTCGAGACCTAAGCCAAGGTTTGTTTCGAGGTACTTATTTTATATTTTGTAAGCATTTCTAACAGTATTTGCAATTTTATAACCATAGACACTGCTTGCCTTCTTATGTGTGGCACTAGAGTCACAAAAGCGTCACTTCTGATTTTACAAACTTTAATGTTCTCGCTGCTTTTCAATGAGTAATAGGGGTAAATAATAATGCTTTCAGTTTTTTTCTCCAATACGCCTTTGATTTATGTTAAAAAAAACTTAAGAACCTTACATTAAATTACCTTTTCAGTGACGATCATGTCAACACAGTTTTTGCCAGTTAGCGGTAGAGTGCAGTCCGGCACTATTTTGTGACCTCCGTTCTTAGCGCTGTGTTCCATTGTGATTATGACTTTCGTTCTTGGCGCTGAAACTAAATCCATGGCACCACCCATTCCTTTCACCATCTTGCCCTGAAACATTTTTAATGTTAATACTTGTTTTTTTTAGCTACTAGACGGCGTAAGATATTTAGTATGGTTTATCTTATAATACTATCGCTTTAACGTTCGCATGTATCATAATATCCACACGCACGAAGGGCTCCGTACAAAACGGCAAAAAACATGTTTGTTGTATGGGAGTCGAAGTATTTTTATAATATGTTCTTATAGCGTTAACAGAAATACATCACTTGTGAAAAATTCAACTGTCTAGCTATTACGTTTTAGAAGATACAGTCTGGTGACAGACCGACGGATAGGCAGGTCCCAATTTTTTATCTTTTGGGTATGGAACCTTAAAATGACTTGACATGAGAGACTTAAATTACACATATTTAGACTCCAGATGGCGTGACATGCGTTACACATCTGGTGTTGCGGGTATCCATGGGAGGCGATTATCTGAGAAAACAAGCAGACGAATCTTTGTCTGCTTGTTTTCTGGTCCATTTCAATTAATATTTGTTTTACTCACAGGAATCATCCAGTTGGCCAAATCGCCATTTTTGGAGACTTGCATCGCGCCAAGTATCGTGAGATCTATGTGTCCGCCGCGGATCATCGCGAAACTATCATCAGATGAGAAATAGGAAGCCCCTGAAAATTATTAAGCAGCATATGAATTCCATGGCTTTGATAAATATACAGTACCTGGGTAACCGAGCTTTGCTCGGAGTTCTCTTAAATTTAAAAAAATTAAAAGAATCACAACAATATATATCTGACACAGATGACAGCTGAAATTGATATAAAATGACCTCGGGTATACCAACAGATTTACAACAACCTACATAAACAATTTTTATCTCCATTAGTTATCATAAAAGCAACATTACATTATGACGTCATAAGATGTTCCAAACATTACAATGGAGTTTCAAGCTATCGGAACTATTATAATAGTTACTATCAAGGCTTTAGTGTTTTAGTAAGAAGAAGAAATTTTTGTCCTTAAAATATACCTTTATGCTTAAATCTGGATAATATTAACAAAATTAATGTACCGTGTATAGAAGTATAAATAAACATTTGGTTTATGTAACTTATTTGCGAGAGGCAAAGAGTTTATCAGATAAGATAGCATTTTTGCTGGCTGCTTGTTAATGATGAGGAAAAACTGTTATGTAACATATTTTTTAAATTTGCCTTGAATTGTTTTTATATCTAAACACACCGGCATATTTAGTGGAACACAAAAAAAAGGTCCATAATTAAAAAAATATGATTTTGTTTTAAAATCTACTTACTACACTTCTTTTGTTATTTAAAGTTTCATTTGTTTTACTTAAAATGAGATCACATTAAGAACAGATTTTACAAGTAAAAGTTATTTGTGAAAAATGGTACATTTTTGAACTTTTCATGTAACCGGGAAAAGTGAAAATTAATATTAAAATAACAATTAATTAAATTAGAAAAATGGTGATTACTATCGCGTATTTCCTCCACGTGCTCTTATTAAAGTTTCTACCCGTCTAGGCATACTGAGAATGATGTTATCAATGGTCTCCTGGGATAGTCTCCGCCATTCCTCAACTACGGCGATTCGCAGTTCACCCACGTTGGCAGGAGCTGGAATTCTGGACTTAACTTTTCTTTTCAGCACGTCCCATACGTGCTCTATTGGTTTCATATCCGGTGATCTCGCCGGCCACTCCATAATAGTGATATTCATATCATTAAGATAAGCTTGAGTTACCCGAGTGGTATGCGGCCGAGCATTATCCTGCATAAAAACAAAATCGTCACCGATATATGGGGCAAACGGTACGACATTTTCTTCTAAAACTTCTCTGATATAGCGGTCTGCAGTCAGTCAATACTCCCTCTGTCAATCAATACCAAGTCTATGCGAGCTCCCAAACAAATGCCTGCCCAAACCATTAATGATCCACCACCGTATGCAACTGTAGTTTCAAAATTTGTCTGAATGTATCGTTCTCCTTTGCGTCTGTATATTCTTTGCCTGCCGTCAATTTGATTTAAGAGAATTCTGCACTCATCACTAAATAATACCTTACTTCATTGGTCCGCGTCCCAAAGTCGATGTTGCTGAGCAAAAGTTAACCTGTTTAATGTACCTGTTGGAGCCTTGGCGGGCACAAATGAACCCAAACCAGCTTCTTCGAACATTCTTCGTACCGTACGCTGACTTACGGTTACACCCCGCACGGCTTCTAACTCATGTCGGGCTTGGACGGCCGTCAAACGGGGGTTCCTACGTACACGAAGCCGAATGAAACGATCATCCCTACTCAAAGTGCGTCTTTTTCTGCCTTGTCCTGCTCTTCTCACATAAGTACCGGTCTCCCTGAACCGTTGGATACTGCGATGGATCGTTGAAACCGGTCGACGAAGATCTCTGGATATCACTCTGTAGGTTTGACCATTTCTTCGCATTTCGAGTGCCCTGGCAATCTCCGTTGGGGCTAAGTCAGGCATAATTCAGTCCTCAACTCCAAAAAGATACGCGATTAAAAAAAAACTAACAAAAAACAGTATTTCAATGAAATTTTAAATCAAACTCAGAAGGAAGAAATACTCGAAGTTCGCTCGATAAGGTGTATTTGAATAAAATTAAAACAATTGCATAAAATGTGATGTTCAGTTGTTTTCTTATTTTGAAAATATTTCTTTTTAAATTAAATGACGTATAAACCAGCCTTATATGATACTGATATCATACCTTTATTTTATGTTCCGCTAAATATGCCGGTGTGTGTATTTAGTAGCAAGTATCGAAAAAAATCTCTAGTTGTAACATAACGTTTGGAATGTACTCTTTCATATTTCGCAACTAACCTGGTACTACTGTGACAGTCTCTTTTCCAGCATTGATAAGATCGGGGTCCAATTCACTCTCGGTTGGGGCAGGTCCAAGTCCAAGTACTCCATTCTCCGATTGTAAGTACACTTTAATGTCCTTGGGAATATAGTTACTGGCTAACATTGGCATGCCTGGAAAAAAAAAGTACAGATTATAAAACCTCCAACGGAGCTGCAGCTTCCGTAGAAGAAAAGTTAACCCGTCCATGGTAACACAAAATAAACAAGCAGTGGCAGGTTCTAAATATTTTTAAAGAATTCTTAAATGAAATAGAGGAAAATATCAAATATATAATGGGATTCATGTCTATACAATCTCAAAACTACCTTAAGATGAAATAAAAAATATACCAATCCCTAAATTAGCATGCATTCCATCTTTAAACTCCATTGCAACTCTTCTAATTATTCTCTCTCGTACCAAATCAGAAGGTTTGAGATTATTTTCTGTAGCAGGCTTTCTTACTACTCTCCTTTCTATGCGCTTTTCAAATTTCTTGCCTAAGACTATTCTATGGACAAATATAGAAGGTACATGGACTTGATCAGGTTCAATTTCATCAACTATTTCTTCAACTTCAACTATAGTTGTCTTTACGGCTTTGCACATAGCCGGATTGAAATTTCTAGCTGTCTTTCTGAATAATATGTTGCCGTATTTGTCAGCTTTCCAAGCTTTTACTAGAGCAAAGTCGCCAGTTATTGCCTCTTCCATTATGTAATCTTTTCCATTGAATTTCTGCACTTGTCGTGGAGAGCTTGGTATATCAATCTAAAAAATTATTATTTTGTTATTACTTCTTCTCAAAAAACTATTAGCAACAATTTATAATTGTTGATTGCCAGTAACTCCATTCAGAATGTTGGCCATTTAAAAGGATAATTGTACAACTATTACTTAATGTCACTAGACAGATATAATACAGGTTGGCCCATAAGTCCTTTGAAATTTAAATTTCGAATAAAATTCAAACGGTGCGCAAGAATGGCGCGCGGGGTAGGGGGGAAGCACCAACGGTCTTTCGGAATTCAGTCGCCATGGAGCGTTTCACTGGTGCGGACCGTGCTTTTTGTGTGCGCGAGTTTTATCGCAACAATAATTCTGCTACCGTTGCGCGACGTAAATTTCGAGAACATCACAATTTACGCAACTTTAACGACACTCCAAGTATTCAAACGATTAAGAACTGGGTTACTAAGTTCGAGGAGAGTGGTTCTACGTTGGATAAAAAACGGTCAGGTCGACCAAGGACATCACGCACGGAAGAAAACATCGACGTAGTGAAACAGTCAATTCGTGAAAATCCTACCCAGTCTACTCGTAAGCGTTCCAGTGCATTAAACTTATCGAGAACTTCATTACAGCGGATTTTAAAGAAAGATTTACTTCTTCACCCTTACAAGATTCAATTAGTACAGGAATTAAAAGATACTGACCCTATGCACAGACTAAATTTTACAAATGAAATGTTCGACCGCTTTACATCGTTTAATAACGTGTTATTCTCTGATGAGGCTCACTTCCACATCAACGGCCATGTCAACAAGCAGAATTGTCGCTACTGGAGTTGCGAAAATCCGAATCGCAAACATGAAAGGCCCTTACATAGCCCTAAAGTGACAGTTTGGGCGGCTATGTCAGGGCATGGCATCATAGGCCCTTACTTTTTTGAGGACAGCAGAGGTCGCGCGGTTACTGTTGATTCGCAGCGCTATGTGGCAATGATCGAGAACTTTTTTGCACCAGAGTTGCAGAATTTTCCAGTCTTCAATACGCGGACCTGGTTTCAACAGGATGGAGCAACTGCCCATACCTCTAACACCGCTATGCCCGTCGTTCGTCAACTTTTCCCTAGTAAAGTTATCTCTCGAAGAGGAGATATTGCCTGGCCACCACGTAGTCCGGATCTGACCCCAATGGACTTTTTCTTATGGGGTTATCTTAAGAGTAAAGTGTATGAAACCAACCCTTGAAAGAAAATATTCGACGAGAAATGGCAAGCATTACAGAAGTTACTTGCCGCGCAGTGATGGACAATTTTAGACGTCGCTTACAGGAGTGCCACGACCGTAACGGATTACATTTAGACGATGTAATTTTCAAAAAATAATTCCCATTTTATTAAGATTACTTCAAAATAAAAACCTTTTTCATATTGTAATTAGTTTTTTTTTATGATTTTTTTTACATTTCAAGAGACTTATGGGCCACCCTGTATATAGTGTAATTTTTTTTTTTTTAAGTGATAGTAAGATGGCTATGCAAGCTAAGCTAAGATCTTAAAGGGGAAAAAATCTCATAACTTATACTAAATTGAATTATAAAACATTATTTAACATATTGCACTAGTATTGTATGTAATACATTACTCACCTTTCCATCTTTTGTGTACTTTATTGGGGCACCGCCTTCTTGTATTAAAGTACCATATCCTGTTGGAGTGAAGAAAGCTGGAATACCTGCCCCTCCAGCTCGAATTCTCTCTGCTAATGTTCCCTGGGGAGTCAGCTCCACCTGAAAATTACAATTCACTCATTCACATATTAACAAACAGCCAACTTATGTGTCATACATCTTTGAACTCCATTGGAACTAAAATAAAGTACATATACAATAACTATATAGCATTAATTGCCCGCGGCTTCGCCCGCATGAAATTAGGTTTTAAACTTTCCCACCTTTTATTCTACCTTTTATTTTACCCACCTAGGGCTGAATTTTAGAAAAGGCTGAATTTTAGAAAAGGCTGAAATAAGTAAATCATTATTTTTCCATACTTAATTTATACAAAATATCATGCAGATATGTCCAAGGAATAAAAGGTTCATACAAACTTTTATCACCTTTTTTACCCCCTTGGGGGTTGAATTTTGAAATATCCTTCCTTAATGGATGCCTATGTCATATGAGAAATATGTGCGCAAAATTTCAGGGTTTGGCCTGTGCGTTGATACATTAGTCAATCAGCTTTGCCTTTTATATATAATATATATTTAATTACAATAGTGGAATAATTAACACATACCTCTAGTTCACCTTTTAAATATTGTCTTTCAAATTCATCATTTTCTCCAACATATGAGGATATCATTCTTTTGACTTGTTTCTTTTGTAGCAGTTTCCCCAAGCCAAAATCAGCAACACCTACCATAATAAATTACAGAGCTTATATTAAAAATTACAAAGCAATTCCTACCTCATTTAAGCCTAATAAGGACGCTTTTAAAGACGTTCTTAGAACATTTGGCAAAGGCATTGGAGTATTTTCATTAAACATAATTATATTACAATTATTGTTCTATTTCTATATAATTTCATGGAAGAGCAAGTCATTTTATGCATATTTTATTTATTTTTATATTCAAAATTAAAATCAATTTAATAAACATAGGGACCACGCATCAGGACTAAATCAGTACCTATAACTATACAATAAAAATGTTAAGTGTTGGGGAACAAAAATAATGATTAAAAGTAGAAAGAGAGAATTATAGGTTGATGGATAATCAACAGGACTAGGAAAGGAAAAAATTACTGTATTTCAAAAACAAACATTGCAATTAAAATCTTAACATTATTTGTAACAACTTTTAGTATGACAATAATCTACATAAATTCAATAAATTTACACAAATTGAACTATATAGTATACAGTTAGATTTATGTAATTTTACTGAATTTATATAATGTAATATAATTATCAGTTATTTTGTCAGCAGATATTTGCCAGGGGAAATAAAGCAAAGACTATTGTTGTATTTTTATTTTACTATTTAAATTAGTGCCAAACATACTTAAGTTTGACAATTGATCCAAAATGGTTTTAATTTACTCCAAGTTTAACTAATAACGGCTAAGGGAACGTCAATGAAATGAAAATAGGCCTTCAAAGAGCAATTTTAGAAAATTGTATTAGATTAAGACATTAAACTGTGATTGGACTTAGAAAAAGCATTTAGATGCTATAATTAATTGCAAAAAACATATGGAATGAAAAAACTATTTTAAACTGAAGACCAAACCACTTGCCTCTTACTGTAGAATCGGTCATAAATATTGATCATATTGGTACATAAAATTATATGAAATGATGGATAATTATTTACCAGCATTATTAGAAACTACAGTAAGTCCAAATACAGATTTATTGTTTAGGGCTTCAATAAGATTTTCTGGAATGCCACAAAGTCCAAATCCTCCCACAAGTAATTTTGATCCATCACTGATATCCTTTATGGCTTCACTGGCATCATAAAAGATTTTGCCCTGGATTTTTGTGCTGTATGATGCATATAGAAATATCTGAAACATTCAACAAAAATGTAACTTTATTTGCTCCAAAAAGAAGTGGTTTGCTTAAAACCAGAATGGGTGTGGAAATGCAAATTTAGTACCTAAGTAAGTAAACATATTGAACCACACATTTCACAAACAAGGGAAATGTTAATAAATGCTTAATAACAAGTTTTAACTCTCCATATTATTCTACCAAAGTGTTAAAATCTCAGTCCATATTCTTACCGTATCAACATTATATTTTTTCACAAGTGAAAACAATGGTGTATTACTGTTTAAAAGCCGAGTTGCTATCGACACCATCTTCACGAGTTAAAACGTACGCGATACTAAAATAAAACGTCTGATAATTGTATAGAAAAGCTAAACAATATTTTATCATATAAGCAAGATAAACAACATTACTTGTCAGTTGCGTAGTCGCCGGTAATAATGAGTTGATTTACAAACTAGTTTGATAATTTAAATAACAAATTATGTTCTTATTAATTATGTACCTACTCGCAAATTTATAGCAGCTGTTTTTCATAACACGCACCTAAACGATTTCTCATTTCTGAGGCAGATATTTTATTTGAATAAACTTTTTATCATTAATGCCAATGCATAGATGTATATTATAAAGAGGTGCCTATTGGGCATAGATGATAAGTACTACTACTGAGATGGATTCCTATTGTATGTTTTCTTCTCTTAGGTACATTAAAAATTTTAATAGAAATACCTACTGCACTTGAACTTTGACATTGGAGCATAGATGAGTACTACCACTGACATTTGAGTGTCAAGACTCAGCTCACGATTTTAAAATACCTACCTATGCGCGAAAATAATTAAATCATTTTTTTACTTCCTGTCATGAATTTTGTAGTCTATGGAAATAAGCTTATTTTCTTTGGTTTATTCTAAGGTATTTAAAAGCATTTCCAAGAAATTAATGTAGGATACCTACATACATAATTTTATGAAATATAATTAATAACTAGGTAAGTAAGTATATTTTTTAAATAAAAACTAAACCCGACTACGTAAACAAATGGCCTATGTCTCCTGGTCTATTTTTAGAATCTATTAACTTTTGACACGGTCTAATTTATTAAAATCGGATCAGTAGTTTATGCGCTACGATGGAACAAACATTCATACAGACTGCCAAAATCATTAATTATGTACCTAAAGGTAGGTTTTGGCTTTTTTGGTTTGGCCTTTTGGCTTCAGTAATAAATGCATGACTGTTTTTTATTTTCAATTACAATATGTTAACAATATTGTGTTATAAAAACAAAAAATTGAATAACAAAATCTTATTAAATTTTATTTCGTTCCTGCACTAGACTTGGCCTGTCCTGCAGGTTACTAATAATTTTATGATAGAAAAAAAAATCTTAATGTACTTTAATAGGCTGCTTAACAAGATCCGCCTTCCACCTCAACTACTAATATAAGTAATACCGATCCTCTGTAAATTTAATACATATATGATACCGACCCAATCTGGGCCCTGTAAAATATGAGGTGGCTCTCAAATCGACAACCTCATGTATTTTTGCGAGTTGTGAGAAACTGTTGCCAGTAACCTAAGGTTATAAGTTGGCTTTGAGGAATTTTAGGGTTAATCATAATCAAAAAGATTCCATGATATGAACGTTTATTATAAACATATTATTACATTTTATTATTAAAAATAAATTTCATTCAAGTCACACTAAACACGATTTTACGGACAATAGCATAAATAAGCTCATAACAACAGCTATATCAGCATTATAATAATTTTAATCATAATAAATCTCAATTCCAAATGTAAAATCTGACCAATAAAAACCATTCAAATTACATACATTTAAAAAAAGCCTTGCAGGTATGCACACTGTACCAAAATATAATATAGTAACTTTAATTTTTTAATTACCTACATACTTATAGTGGAGCCTGTTGTACCTCGGTCATATTTTCAGGTATCCGTTATTTATTCCAATTTGACTTACGGCACATATGCTTTGTTTGTATATTTTGGGAAGTCTGTTATTTGGGTATACTTCACCAAAATAACATGAGAACTGTAAATAACATGTCTTTAACACCTTACAAAAAGTTTTACAAGTGGCCAAGCCAGTCGTACGTTGTATCACACAAATAATTCCGGTTAAAAATGTTAGTACTTGAGAAAAGTATTCATTTTTATTCATTTGACTATGTCTAGTGATATATTATACGAAGAAATAAATACAATTAGTGTAAATATATAACAAAATCGACACGTAAACTATAAAAGTCTTTTGATGTTTAAACACAAACATCAAACTTATAATACCTGCTAATCGGACAAAACACATTAAAAATAGTTAATCTACAAATATTCTAACTTATAAATATAAAATACTACCATTTGTTTTCATTAATACCATTATCCTGTCTCCATAGGCAATGGTACAACCGGTCAACACTGGCCAAGGTACCTACAACACTATGTCATCTTGAACAAAACGACGGATTTTAAATATTTTAAAGTTACTTATCACGCAAGTTTACCACTCATTTAATACTTGATAAATAAAAGAAACGTACACATTTAAAATTTATGTGATTATTATAACACCTTTAAAACTTCTAATCAGACTTCTAATAATGGTAAAAATAAAACATTTGTCACCCAAAAATTAATCGCTTCATGGCTGTAAAAGACTTATTCTATACTCTATATGGTCTTTAGAGACGTAGCGAGCACCCTAGGCATTAGACAATTTAAAAGCTCAGGAATACCTAGAAAAAGCCAACCGTCCAAGGTACAACTGGCTCAGTGGTACATACGACATATTCCCCTAAAGCTTCTCTATGAATAATTTCCGAGATAAATATTTTTTATATATAATTGTCATCTCAAAAAATAGTTATTTCTTTTTATTTTACATCTAATTTTCAGCTTTAATATATTATTTACCTATAATATATTAATATTTAAATAATTATCAATTGACATAATATGTAAAGGCACAGTTTAATCTAAATATTTTAAATCTAAATTTGCACCTTGGTCTTCTAATTAAAGTATAATAATGACTGACTTCCTACCTAATTGTAGATAATCATTTAAGAAGCAAAATATGTAAATCATAACAATATTTAAACTTAAAAATTATTACAAATCACACTCTATTTGATTTCAGTAAATTTTATAAAACCAGTACGAACTGAATATGGCTTACTCAGGCGATATACAGTAGTATGTACCTACATAGTTAATTAATTATTTGTACTAAACATTTCAATAAACATATCTCGTTTTTTTTTTAAATCATCGATATAAAAAATATATAAGGTTTCTATTATGAAAAAAACATACTTTTAGTGTGTGCTTGCAATGTGGAAATCTTTAATAATTTTGCACAAATAAACAAATTAAATATTGTACAAAATATGCTCAAATACGAGCTTCTAGGCTTTTTAACATAATACTTCCTAAACATAACATCATTTACTAAACCATTCTATTATATCATATAAAAATTATTTTGAATACTTTATAAATAAATAGACAGTAAAACAGTATGATATTTTTATATTATTAAATCATTTAAAATACTTTGTGTATTATTTACTAAGTGAGAGAAACTTTAAAAAAAATGCTAAATCATTGAGTACAAGATAAAAATACAGTATTTTACCAGTCCATTTTCTATCGCCTTTAGATCGCTACATTTAATTTTGTAGAACAAATATATTAGGAATAATGAATCACTATTCTCAAGGTCTACTTATTGTATAATTAATGATATAGGTTTTTCATAAAAGTTACAAAATTTTGATTTTTTAAATTGTTCACGAAATGTTCATTATCAAACTTAGAATAAAGGAGATTTAAAGTGCAAAGTAAAATAAGTTATACCAGACAAAACAAAATATAGACAGAATGTCCCAAAAGGAACTTTGTAAAAATTAATATAAAGAAGGAATGTATTGTACCTAAATGCCATATTGTGTTTATCAGTACTTGCAAACTGGTTATTAGTGTAATCTATATAAATATATATAACGTCATTTTTACATTTGTATCTTTATAGAATTCCATTATTATTCATAATAGATAAATAAGTATTCTTTGTAAGTGTTCCAAAATGTAGTGTATTAAATGTCAAACCTTATCTAAATTCTACAGTAATTATAAAGTGACTAAGTTTCCGGACAAAATATTATGTAAAGCCTAATCATCTTGTCTCTTTTACACTTGAACCTCTCTTTCTACAAAGACTCCTTTCTAAGGCTGGCACTATAATATGATCCAGAGTCCGGGCTCGGGAAAATTCAGAGCACTGAAAATAGAATTCTGCGCTAATACAATACAGTTGAAAATCCAAGTGTCGAGTGTCGAGCTCTTATATATGACATTGACATTTGACTCGACACTTGTGTTCTATTTTCAGCTCTATTGTATTAGCGCAGATTTCTATTTAAATGCTCAGAATTTTCACCGGCCTTCCGGATTCTGGATCATATTATAGTCCCAGCCTAAAGCCTTAGCCTCCTGCAGATACAATTTTAAAAGGTTGGAAAAAGAACTTTAATATATAATAGATATTACGATTTACGACTTTAAATTAAACAATTTAAATACAAATTAACTAAGTCGTCCAGATCTTGCGTCAGTGATAACTCCCCACAATTCGATGATGAATTCGTCGGTGAATCCAAACTCTTGTAGATCACTATTGTCTATGGCATCAGCAAGTTGCATAGAGTTGGTTTTCCCATCAGCTAGGTCCCACATCTGTGTTGCCAGCTCATTGTCATTTATACCCATAAATGATTCGAGGAGGCCGTTTATTTTCTCTATGCCAGCTTTTGATCTATCGTCATGCTAAAAAAAGAAAAATTATTAAATTAGTTTTCTATACAGTGTGCTGAGTGCGAGTTTTAGTCACTACTCGCCGTGTTACAAGAAGTTAACTACTATGAGGGTTTTTAAAATCGTGACATCTGACAGATTTTTGACACGACAGGGACCGTCGGGCTACCAAGCGCCGCCTGGTGACAGAAAAAGAATCGAAAATTCTTATTGACCGTTTTCGATACCACTTAGGCCACCAGCGCTTTGTGTGCGTTGAATCTGCCCTCTAGCGGCAGAACAAATATCAAACACCCTCATTTGTATGACATCAAATTAGTTACCATTCTTTGCCACTCTCTAGCGTTATTTCGATGCAATACAAATTGTAGTTAACTTCTTCACGGCGAGTAGTGACCAAAACTTACACGCAGCACAAGGGTAAGAAAAACCGTATGGAAATAACAAAAAATCTTAGCTTTAAAACGTGACAGTATAATTATAAATAAACAATTAAATTTGATGACAATAATGATGATAACATTTATTGATAACTATAATCCTGTATTGATTAACAAAACACAATATGTGCATGTTACTTTTATAATTTTAAACTTAGGCCAAAGATGTGAATTTAAAATGAAGTTTAATAACTTTTGCGATACAGCTTTACTATTTCAAATTAGGAACAGTTATTCTATCCACCTTCCTATGTCTAACAATCATTGTTTTTCCTGACTATAGTAGAAAAGTCAATAATTTCTAATAATAAAATTACTTACATCATTTTCAATAGTGGCTGGGCCATTGGCTTTAAATCTTAGCGTTTCTTTCCCTGATCCGTAGCTCTGTTTTTTCGCTGACCGAGCACTACCAGTCTTTGGCCCAATACTTCCAAATCCACTCTTCAAAGGTTCCACTAATCTTATTGTGAAGGTTGTTCCTGTGGGAATTTCTTTTAAAAGTTTCGCAACCTCATAATGTCTTTTTCCAACCATATTTTCATCGTTTAATCTTTCAATATGATCTCCAACCTAAAAGCACAAAGATGAAATTTAGTAAGACTTTTTATTTATTTATTTCCTGTCGGAATTCGAACCTACGACCAACAGTGGCTTGTAAAGCGCATTAAAATTGTAGAAGACCCAAAAACAATAGTTTTGTTCCTTGGCCTGGTGGAATTTGAACCCACGTGTCATGTGCAGTTGAATTAAGAACTTAATAGTTTAAGTACTTAGTCTATAGTTTGTTTTCTGTCGAACAATTAGTGAGGTCAATGACTGATCTTCTAAAGGACCACCATATTCAAACGCTTATAAATAACTTAATGCATTTCAATAATAATCGCTGCTTGATTCAATTAACTGAAATTTGTAGGAAAGTAACAAGTACATCCTCTTGAGTTCCAGTCCCTCAATTGATGCCAGTTCCGACTTAATATTAATTAAGGTCGTTTTCGATTTCGCCCATTGAATGCTTTATGTATTGTCCAGACTCTCGCCGAGAGGACCCGAAAAAGGTAAATGTGAATAATATCTCGCCCTTTCCAACTCGATTTCGCGCAGAGATTTCTCGTCGTGAGTTTGGATGCCGTTTTACAAAATTTAAGAGCCATGCGGACCTCAAATTCTGTTTTCGAACCGAATCACGAATGCCTTCAAAAGGTTAGACGGGACACTTTCGCGTTTAAACTGGTTTATGGGCGGACGTTTATCTTGCTCTAGATATGTTCTAACATGTAAGCTAATGGAAACACGTAATGTAATAATAACTTATCTGATTATCGATACCCTTTTAATATCTATGGATCAATTCATATCAATTATTATCGGTAAATTAGAAAATGTCTTCGAATGTGCAGACAGGAAAAATGAATGTGTAGTAGTTTCATCATCCCTTCTCTTAATATCAAGAAATACATAGTATAAACATGACCGATTTTAAATATTAAGAAGAATTTCCTTATTAACATCAGTAATGATACTTACATACACACACCGGCATATTTAGCGGAACATAAAATAAAGGTTTGATATCAGTATCATATAAGGTTGCTGGCTGGTTTATACGTCATTTAATTTAAAAAGAAATATTTTCAAATTAAGAAAACAACTGAACATCACATTTTATGCATTTTATCTGGAGCGAACTTCGAGTATTTCTTCCTTCTGAGTTTAATTTAAAATTTCATTGAAATACTGTTTTTTGTTAGTTTTTTTTAATCGCGTATCTTTTTGGAGTTGAGGACTGAATTATGCCTGTTTAGCCCAACGGAGATCGCCAGGGCACTCGAAATGCGAAGAAATGGTCAAACCTACAGAGTGATATCCAGAGATCTTCGTCGACCAGTTTCAACGATCCATCGCAGTATACAACGGTTCAGGGAGACCGGTACTTATGTGAGAAGAGCAGGACAAGGCAGAAAAAGACGCACTTCGAGTAGGGATGATCGTTTCATTCGGCTTCGTGTACGTAGGAACCCCCGTTTGACGGCCGTCCAAACCCGACATGAGTTATAAGCAGTGCGGGGTGTAACCGTAAGTGAGCGTACGGTACGAAGAAGGTTCGAAGAAGCTGGTTTGGGTTCATTTGTGCCCGCCAAGGCCCAAGGCTCAAGGTAAATCATCGTAGAAACAGGTTAACTTTTGCTCAGGAACATCGACTTTGGAACGCGGAACAATTGAGTAAGGTATTGTTTAGTGATGAGTGCAGAATTCTCTTAAATCAAATTGACGGCAGGCAAAGAATATACAGACGCAAAGGAGAACGATACATTCAGACAAATTTTGAAACTACAGTTGCATACGGTGGTGGATCAATAATGGTTTGGGCGGGCATTTGTTTGGGAGCTCGCACAGGCTTGGTAGTGATTTACAGAGGGAGTCTGACTGCAGACCGCTATATCAGAGAAGTTTTAGAAGAAAATGTCGTACCATTTGCCCCATATATCGGTGACGATTTTGTTTTTATGCAGGATAATGCTCGGCCGCATACCGCTCGGGTAACTCAAGCTTATCTTAATGATATGAATATCACTGTTATGGAGTGGCCGGCGAGATCACCGGATATGAACCCAATAGAGCACGTTTGGGACTTGCTGAAAAGGAAAGTTAAGTCCAGAATTCCAGCTCCTGCCAACGTGAGTGAACTGCGAATCGCGGTAGTTGAGGAATGGCGGAGACTATCCCAGGAGACCATCCATAACATCATTCTCAGTATGCCTAGACGGGTAGAAACTTTAATAAGAGCACGTGGAGAAAATACGCGATATTAATTAATCACCATTTTTCTAATTTAATTAATTTTTATTTTAATATTAATTTTCACTTTTCCCGGTAACATGAAAAGTTCAAAAATGTACCATTTTTCACAAATAGCCTTTACTCGCAAAATCTGTTCTTAATGTGATCTCATTTTAAGTAAAACAAATGAAACTTTAAATAACAAAAGAAGTGTGGTAAGTAGATTTTAAAATAAAACCATATTTTTTTAATTATGGACCTTTTTTTTGTGTTCCGCTAAATATGCCGGTGTGTTTAGTTGGTATATTAATTTACCTCGATATGTGGTATCCTAGATATAATAGATCCTTCCCTTATCCTCTTGATGAAGGCATAGCCAGCACCGTTGTCTGTGATTGTGAGACCTAAAGAATCTTCTGTCTTCACTATTTCTATCTCTTTCGGTCTTCCTTTTCTGTGTGCGAATATAAAGTCTTCTAAACCAATTTGACCGCCCAGTAACTTCTTCATGTCCACTTTGTGAGTGTTTAATGTACAGAACAGTATCTGAAAAAGAAAATATTTTAAATTAATCGAAGACATAATATCTTAATTATTAAGCATAATATTTGCTGTATGTTATAGCTTTTTAGGAGAACTTAAAAGAGTATCAGTTTTTGAAGTAACAATATCTAAGCATAATAATATGCACTTTTCAAGATCTTTCAAAAAGTTCAATACCGATAATAGATGACAATTATCGTTGAACATACAAATATATATGTATATATATATATACACTGGCGGACACATAAACTGCATCATAATGCAAGATAACTTTCAATTAAATATAATTAGTGAAAGTGCAAACTATTTTGATTTATTTCAATGATAATGCTAAGACTGGTTCTTAATCTGATAAAAAAAATTAATGTGTGTATAGGTCAACTTTTCTCACTAAAAGAATCAAATTTCTCCTTTTGCAGCTTTTTGGAGTGAAACAGTGAATAGAATAAAAACAGCTTTATTATGAAAACTTTACAATACTAAGAAAAGAAAAAGTTTTTTTTTGTTTTTAATAAGGTGTATTACCTCCTCTTGCCCTAATAACTGATTCAAGTCGGTTTCGCATCGACCTGATCAGTGTTTTTAAAAGATCTTGTGGAGTATTGTCCCATTCTTGTGACCGGATTTCTTGTAAATACAGCTCTTTTTAGGTTGTCCCACACGTGTTTTATCGGATTGAGGTCCGGGCTACGTGCTGGCCAATTCATAGAACGAATCTCAACCTGAGTGAAGTATTGCTCAACTTGTCTCGCTGCGTGCGGACGAGCATTATCCTGCATCAGAATGAAGTTTTCGCCTATAAATCGGCTAAAACATGAGGGTCTAATATCTCCGTTATATAGCGATGTGATGTGAAACCACCACGGTTACCACGGCCATGTGTGTCTGCGTCAATAAACACAAGTTCAGTTCGAGCATCCATCGATATGCCGCCCCAAACCATACAAGACCCGCCTCCAAATGGAACCCTCACCTCAATGCAATTTTGGGCATATCTCTCCTCGTCTACGGTAGACTAGTTTGCGACCATCAGCACCGTACAAACTAGTCCTACACTTATCAGTGAATAATACGGAAGCCTATTGCTCTTCAGTCCAATTTAAGTGTTCACGAGCAAATCTTAGTCGAGCTTGCCTGTGAGCTGCAGACAATTTTGGTCCATTTGCGGGTCTGAAAGGTGTGATATCACGCTCTTTTAGCCTTCTTCTTATGGTTCGTGCACTAACTGCTACATCACGTACCTGGTGGAGCTCATTTTTAATGCTTATAGACATTAAAAACCGATTTCGTAAAGAAGTTGTCACAATAAACCTGTTGTCACCCGAGTTCTGCCGGTTCCACGTCTTCTTTTGAATGAACCTGTCTCCATAAACCTTCTGTAAACTCGGGAAACCGTAGACTGGTTTACATTCAAATCTGCAGCAATTGTTCGTTGGTCTAGGCCTTGCTGCACTAGAGCAACAATTTGTGCGGCTTTTTCGGACGTATGTCCATATTCATGAGAGTCCATATTCGTGAGAGAAAAACGTGTTTCAAATGAAAACAGACTAGCAATTAAACAATTAGTAACGATAATTCAACATGCTACGAAACAAAAAAATAACCATCAATCACAACATTGACGTAACGACGAGTTAATCTAGTAAATTGGGATGATTTCTTCTATAGAATATTTTCTTTCTTTTGTGACAGTACCATATTTAAATTTGATTTTGTTTTTGTGTTTATAAACCAGCCTTTATTTTCCAATACCAATAAATATTTAGAAAAATAAAATTTAATTTAGAATGCAGCTATTTCTGTCGCGATGACAAAAAAAAATCATTGTACATGATGATAAATGTTTTGTCCTGTCAATATTTTGGCGGAACCAACTTTTCAGAAGACATTTTATATGCAAACCTTCACTTAAAAAGTATCGATTTGAAAAGTGACCGTCATTAGCTCACTTTAAAAAAATATGTATCACGCTGTATTTGTAACAGAACTCTAAGCTGAAGGAAAAACAGAACAAATATTTGTCTCCTTCATACTCAAAAGCTTATACGAGCGCGAGTGTGACATAGTTTTTCATGATGTACTCATCACGGCGCGCGCTCAGGGCCGGCTTAACCAAGACGAGGCCCGAAGCCGGTTTCATCTTTGGTGCCAACCTATCGAAGTAATCTATATTCCTTTTAATGTGCTCGAGTGTAATAAAGGTTTATTAGTAGATAGTATGACCTCACTGTAGCTTAACTCCTTAATATATTGGGGAGATACCCGAAAATATTAAATTATTAGGATAAAGTTGCTTAAGTCATTTTTCAACGACCTATTTCTAACATAGCTACTTAAATGAAATACGGTAGCCTTTAGGAAGAATACTTCTAATTATACACATATTATCTTATACTTCAAAAGAGACAATCTTGTATATATAAAATAAATGGTAAATTCTAACTTTCCATAAAGTAATTGTATGTAAATATAGATTTTTCATATTGTATAACATATAATAGGTATGCTCCTAATAAAACAGTTTACATTTTATAAGTAACACAATATTGTTTTTATTTATTCCCGACTAAGTAAGTTTTTACACGGTGTTAATTAAAATTTAAAAAAATGACCACGTTGACTACGTGGTTAAGCATTTCGGTATTTCAACAAAAGGAACAAAACAGTTTTCTGTATTCCTGGGTTATGGATGTGTATAATACTTAAAGCATTAAAAAATCTTAAATATACGTAGGTATAGATAGTATACAAGTATTAAAAAGATTGTTCATTTCCATCGTCTAGTACCCGTAACACAATTTCCTCGAGAACTTAGCACAAGGCCAGATTGATGTTGTGTGAAACCGTCCATAGGTATTATTATTATTTCCTTTGAAGGCAAAAGTACAATCTATAGCAATCTTTAACTACACCTATGCATTTATGCATTATTACAAACAGTCGAACGAATGAATAGACGTACGGACGGAGTTAAACAACGGAACCGTGTGATGTGTTCTCTATATTTTGCAGGAAACACCAAGCATGTAGAAGCGGATTGACCGTCGGAGCCATTGTGATTGTGATGAAGTGCTACCCAACTGTTTTTCCATTTGAAAAGTACTTAGCCACTTAAGAGTTTTGCATATACCTGTTTGTACTACTACGGAACCGTGTGATGTATTCGCTATTTGCAGGAAACACCAAGCATGTAGAAGCGGATTGACCGTCGGAGCAATTGTGATTGTGATGAAATGCTATCCAACTGCTTTTTCATTTAAAAAGTACTTAGCCACTTAAAAGTTTTGCATATAATAAAAACCGTTAAAAGGCACGGGTCTTTTGGCCTTAGGGTTAATCCGGTCCTGCACACTTTTATTCACATATACACACACGCACGTAACAATATATGTGTAGACGTGCCAAGAAAACTAAATTTACCTATTAAATCTATATTATGTATGTATACTACAATATAAATAAATAAAATTGAAGTGCCTGTTTGTATACCGTGTATACGGTACAATAAAAAAATATATATTTTTAAAATTTTTGTCTGTCTATCTGTTCCGGCTAATCTCCGAAATGGCTGGACCGATTTTCACGGTACTTTCACTGGCAGATAGCTGATGTTATAAGGTGTAACATTGGCTACTTTATCTTAGGGTTCCGTTTAACAAAATAGGGTTCTGTTTCGGTTAGTTCTATGCAAACAAAATTGCAGGCAACGGCTAGTAAGGCTATATAATTTAGGTAGTCGGGGTTTTCGTTATTTTTAATTTGTTATTATACTTCGAAAACTAGACCAAAGATTATTACATTGCTTTGTTCTCTACAAAGGTGCGGATCTAATTTATGTCCACTGGCCACTCCAACTCAAGGCTGGGTGCTATTTCCTTGAGAAAACAAATATCTTGAGGTGTGTCAAAGTAAAATACGATTTCAGAAGGTCACGCACGCAAGGCTGCAAGAATTTGTTTCGAAAATTAATAGTTTTTAGGTAATACTAGTGGTTATGTTATGGGAAATCCCTCGCATAGAGGCCAGGAAGTAGTGGCTCGAAATAGTTTTATTAGCCTTTTTGTCGCGGGAAAATACACGTTACATTTACCGAATTTCTTGGGTGAATAAAAACTAGAAATCAGAATCAGCCTTTACTAGGCTTGTTTGAATTAATGTGGGGTACAATCAGCCGTAGAAATGTTAAGATTACATTTAGAGCTACACAATTTTATATGTTCTATGAAAGGTGAAAAGTGATGTATTCCATATAACTTATATTCAAAGATCCTCCATATTAATGGACGCTTTACTTATTTCAATTTTTTTACAGTTAGGCAACCTATTATAATATTTGTTTTTTATCTCTGCAACTGGAATTACAATCCATATTCAATCCATTATTACTAGGAATGCATTATGATTTATAACTAATTCAGGTAGGTATCAACAGTGATTCATAAATTAGATAACAATCTACGACCGCTCATCTATATAAATAAATAAAATTGAAGTTTCTCGTGTCTGTCTGTACTTTCAAATTAACAGCGTCGCGTTTCACTAAACGCATAGTATACACGGTACCTATATAAAAAATCAATTTCTAAAAATTTTGTCAGTCGGTCTGTTTGCTCCGGCTAATCTTTGAAACAGCCGAACCGATTTTTCTCCACCAGACTTGTGTCAGACCCCTTATGTTCTTACTAATAAAATGTAGGTATATGATATTGTAGTATTAGTTGCGTACAATGAACGTTTGTACACCCGCCAGATTGTGCGGTGGGCCAATTCTCAGGTACAGGGCGCCAAAGGTACAAAAATTGTACTTTTCTTAGAGCCTTTGACATGATTATAACGTATATTATAGTAGAATAGTGACATTTGAATATTATAAAGTAAAATTTACACGGATTACTTATGTTGTAGATTTCATAAAAATAAAAAATGGAAAATCATCCACGTAGAATAAAAATCATTAAACTTCTAAACTTTATATCTATATACTAAGTTTAGAGATAAATAACTTTAATAAGTTTTTAAGTTCCTTACGTTATTCTGAATCCAAAAAATAAGATTGATACTTTATCAGAATCTAAGTTAGTAGAATTTTTTTGTTCCTTTGGCGCCCTGTACCTGACAATTGGCCCACCACACAAACTGGCGGGTATACAAACGTTCATTGTACACAACTAATACTACAATATGTCATACATTTTATAAGTAAGGATATAAGGGGAGTCTGGCGGGGCTGGAATCTGTCCATAAGTATTTGCATAATTTCAGGGGTCATTTAGTACTAAAATATGCGCGTACTAATAACCTTTTTTCTTTACCAGCGACAATGTGGACACCCTGAGGTACTTGAGGGTTGTTCCTACGGTTGACACGTCGGGTCGCTACGACCCCGGCCGCTACGACCCCAGCCGTTAAAGCAGCAAGTACGACAGCTCCGGACGTTACATCCCGGATGACTCGGGAAAATAAGAGTGAGTATAGTCACAATATAGTATATAATTTATAAGTAATGTATAGTCAGAATCCAACAAAAAAGTGAAAGTACAATTTATAGAATTTTATTGATATACGGTAATACAACTAATTGTTAGCTCCGAACAGCCTATTGTTGGATACCTATCATATACAATACGGGTTGCGTATTAGTTTTTTTTATTAACCGACTTCCAAAAAAAGGATGCGGTTATATATTCGGCTGCATTTTTTTTTGTATGTTCAACGATAAATCCGCCGTCTATTGACCGATTTTAAAAATTCTTTTTTTTATGTAAAGGGTATTTCGGCGTTGTTTAAAGAACTGCAAGCATATGCCAATATATCAATTAGAGTTATAATCATCATCACCACCATCATCACACCATACATCATCACAGAATGATGATATAAAAGGTAAAAAAAATATATTTTTATTCAGAATAAAAAACAAGGTTTTATTTTCTGAACGTTTAACAAAGAAAAAAAAGGATTACAATTACCACCGGTTCGGAACCCTAACCCGGCGAGAAGAACCGGCGTAAGACACTCGCGCGGGTGCCACCTTTTAGTAAAAAGGATGTCCAAAATTGTTAATGTATTGTTGGTAGACTTTAGTAAGCAGTAGAGAGAGACTTGCACTGGTAGATAGCTGATATTATAAGGAGTAACTAAGGCTACTTTAATCTCAGGTTTCCTTAAAAAAAATAGGGTTCCCTTTCCATTAACAGTTCTACGCAAACAAAGCTGCGGGCATAAGCTAGTAATAAATATAATTTGGCCTACTCTGGCTCTACTAGCGAGCTAGCAAACACATTACTCTATAGAAATTGTATAGTCCGTTCCTAGATATTACATATCGGAGTTTCGATGATAGTGATCCTTAGGCTGGGACTATATTATCGGAATCTCTCCGACCGGAGAAATTTAGATGTCTAGAGCATTGATTATTATTTTTAAACAAAAATGAAAACCGGCTTCCAAAGTAAAAATACACAAAAAAGTATGAAATAAAACTTATTATCCAAATACGAGGGCGGCACTGAAAATTTCGGGAATCAAGGAAGTGACACAACATTACTATTTAAAAATGTATTTATTGCTTTTCGAAGTATTCTCCGCGAAATTTGACACATTTTTCCATACGATGGAACCAATCATTGAAGCAACCATTCCATTCGGAAGTTGGGGTCTCCAAAATGGCCGTTTTGTAGGCGTCCACAGCTTCTTCAGGTGATGAAAATCTCTGACCACGCAATTTATTATTTATTTTAGGAAAAGTATAGAAATCATTAGGGCTTAGGTCGGGGCTGTACGGCGGATGGTCTAATAATTCTATGATTTCTTGCTCTAAAAACTCTTTTGTTCTGTGCGCGGTGTGAGAACTCGCATTGTCGTGATGGAGGATGATGCGGCGGTTGCAGTTCTCTTTACGGAGTTCAGAAACGACCTGTGGCAAACAAATGTTAGCATACCATTCTGCATTAACCGTTCTTTGTCCCTCAAGAGGAATAGTCGCAACATGGCCGGTTTTGGAGACAAACGTGGCCAACATTTTTTTTGCAACACTCCGCGAACGAACAATTTTTGTTGGCTTTAACTCATTTTCGAACACCCAAACTCGTGACTGGTTTTTTGTTTCGGGTTCGTACGCGTATATCCAGGATTCGTCACCTGATACGATGTTGTATACAGCATTTGAGGATCCTGCGTGGAATCTTTCGAGAGTTCTGACGCACCAAGTAACGCGAGCCGCTTTTTGCTCTTCACAGAGCAAATGCGGTATCCATCGGGAAAACAACTTTTTTACGCCTAATTGTTCATGCAAGATTATTTGTATTTGACTCATGCCAATGTTTAAAGTTGCCTGAATTTCGCGGTATATCACATGTCGATCTTCCTCAATCAGCTTACGCACAGCATCAACGTTTTCTTGGGTGACTGCAGTTTTTGGACGACCTTGACGGGGATCATCACTGAGCTTGACACGTCCACGTTGAAATTCAGCAAACCAGCGATAAATTGTGGTTTTGGATGGGGCTTCATCACCAAATGCAGAAATCATCCGGTCAACACACTGTTTTTGTGTTAAACCACTTCGAAAGTCATAATAAATCATCGCTCTAGAATTTTCTCGAGTCAATTCCATTTTCTCAACGACTAAACAAGTTTGACAAGACCTTGTGTCAAGACCGAGAATCTTTTTTTAAATAAATAAACGGTATTCGATTTTTAAAACCAAGGAGTTTTAAATTAAAAAGATTTTAATATGACAGAAACAGTGGAAATATTCCATTCCCGATACTTTTAGTGCAGCCCTCGTAATTCCTCTTTTAAATTCATCTAAAATTGTAACTATTTCTCTACTCAATCTTCATGATTTTGTAGTCGGTACCAGCCTGAATAACATCCTGATAAAACAATTTTTTAAAGTTTTATAAAATAAACTCATGTTCAACTTGAACTGGTTCCGAGTTGAACCGACTTCAAAATTATGAAGATTAAGTAGAGAAATAGTTAAAACTTTAGATGAATTTAAATGGGGAATTATTTAGAAAATAAGTTTTACTTCATACTTTTTTGTGTATTTTTACTTTGGAAGCCGGTTTTCATTGTTTGTTTAAAAATAATATTTTTTCTCTTTTTAGTTATAAATATTATTAGTAACACATTTTAAGAAATATATTTAAATACAAACAAGCCACCGCTATTGTAACTCTCGGAAAAACAAACTCGAGCGTTATTTTATGCCAGTTTTCTGAGAGGCCGTGGTATTTCCCTAAATAAGCATTCCCGATCTGTGGACTTACTAAACAATCACCAGTGATGATATTGATTAGATACTATATTATTAAATAATTATTATTATCTATTGTAATAGTCGACGGAAAAATGTAGCAGTAAGCATTAAATAAATATATTATAGTGATGATGATGATCACGAATATAATTTTAGCAATAGCAAAATTTCAAAGACATTGATATCTGTGCACAAAACTCTGATGAGTAGTGAGTACCTATGTCACCATAATAATATGTTGGTGTTTCTTGTGAAGATGGTGGTGGTGATGATGGTAATTACTGTAAGTGGTATGATGGCATGTGCTTGCAGTTCTTTAAACAACGCCGGAATTCCCAAACATGTATATATATTAGGACTATACATACATAAGGGCTCAGGAGTTCTGATCAGTATTTTTGGATCCAGGGTATACCTTGGTGCAAAATCTTACTTTTTGGTAGCATATGTTTGGACTAGTTACTTCAGAAAAAGTAGAAATCATCAAATATGTCCATATAAATTTCGAGGAGTTCCCTCGATTCCTCATGGATCCCATCATCAGGTAACCACTTTATTGAAAACGGGACCAACTTGGAATTATACCTTTTACATCAAAAAAATAATTTTGAAAATCGGTCCACAGACCCGCCGTCTGTGGACCGATTTTCAAAATTATTTTTTATATTATCGTTGAATTAATTAATTAATTAATTAATTATCTATTATATATCTTAAATATATGTATGTCGCATCCGGTCATAAAGCTTCATGTGGACTGGTGTAGTAGCTTCACAATGAGGCGAACTGGTTGTATCGTGAACGTTGCTTATTTTATTATAGGGTTCTAAATTATTCTGGATTTATAACCAAAGTATTATGAAAAAAATACCGGTTGTCTGTAAAGTCGGTTTACTGACGATAGTTGAACGTGACAACGTCAACAACAACAACAACAATAATAATAATAATGAGGTAAAGGCAATGCGAGGTAACGCTGGTACTTGGTAACGATAACGGGTAACAGGTAACGCATGAGTCATGTTTTTTCGTGCGTGCAGCCGGCTCCATCGATTTATAAGACGTTATCACGTCAAAAGAAACAAAGTAAATGAGCAGAAATTAACGCAAAGTAAAAAACGAGTACTCAGTACATACGACATACGTCGTACAGACTCATTATTATTACTGTTTGATTGACCAAAGTAGATCACGCTTGAATATAGCAGTAGGAACTAAAAAGTTAAATTATTTTTGGTAAATAAAGATCATAATCGACATTCCATTTCGTGACATCACATTGTACTTTGTAATAAAATGACAAGTCATGGCAGATACGTGCAAGTTGTAAACAACACTTGCGAAAACAAAGACAATCCTTATCAATTGCAGGTATTCCTCAAAAACAACAGCTGGTGCACTGCATAAACAAAATCAGTTGACGTATACTTTATAAATGTTGTTTAGGACGGTATTAGTTTAAAACGACTTCAATTAAATTTTACGTCTACCTACCTATTAAAATAAATATTGAAGCTCTACTTTGTACTTGGTTTTAATCACAGTACGTACAGTTTATACATATACTCTTGTTTCTTATTTGGCGATAATGTACACGATGTATGAGAAATTAACCATTGGTCAGTTTCAAAAGTGACTTTAAATAATGTCATGTATGTTCAGACACTTTCAGAATAAATAATTATTCTGAAAGTGTCTAAATGAACTGTTAGATGGTAACACGATAATAAGTTGTAGGACATTTGCGAGAAAACTTTGTCAGTTTATGATATCGTTGTTGTAAGCTGTTTTGGAACATAATATGTTTGTCTATCTATTACTTTTTAGACTAGGTGGAATGGAATTATTAAAAGTGTGAAAATAACATGATAATATTGTTTGTGTGGTTGGTCCATGAGCGTGCATCACTATAGGTTACAGAAGTTATAGGAAATAATAGTTTAAATGACAACAAAAAGAAAAGAGGTTAAAAGAAATAATTTGACGGTTTCAGAAGCTGCAGTATGTAAGCAGGTCCCTTTGGCCGGAGTTGATGGTGATCGCGGCAGCACGCGCTCAACGGTCCAGTGGCTGTGACTGAGACGGATAAGAAAGCTCATCGGGGAACTCCAGTGAACTTCGGTGAACTTCGGTGAACTTGGTTATCATGTAAAAGGTTGTAAAGACTCCCAAGTGGTCTTCTGGTATCATGGAGGTTCAGTATTCGAGCGACGCGAGGCGACGTGACGCGACGCGACGTGACACGACGCGACTTGACACGACGCGACACGACGGAGCGCGGTGGGTGGTGTAGGCCGTACGACGGGGTGTCATTGAAGTATCAGATTTGGAACTAAAGTTATTTGGTGAGCGTAATTGTTTATCTCGTGACTGTAGTGTAAAGACTCGGTATAGTCTTCTTATGATCGCATTAGAAAGATGCCCAAGAGTCAGGTACCTATTGAGATTGTAGAGAGGATAATGATATAGAGGATAAAGGAACATCCGCATAGTTACGATGTCAGGGCAGGATTCACAATTCGCAAGTTCAGAGACTGTACCAGGATACAATAGGAGGTAGTCCTGGGTAGTACAGTCGGATCTTGCCTCGTAGCATAGATCATTATAAATTTAAAAGTTGACTTGGGCTCTCCTTAAGAGAGCTACTCTTGTGTTTGGTGTGGTAGAAGGTATAAAAACCTATGAACTGTGAATGTGACACCTGAAGCTGTTAATAATTTTTGTTTTTCTGATTGTTTATTAAAAGATATTCTCAAAAGGTACATGATTCAAAATAGAAGTCTAAATTGAATAGTAATGTTATGAAATAGCTATGCTACATAATCAACTCTCAATGATTAATAAGTAATCATACTTGATAATTCTGGTTGGTTAATGATTTAACAAATTTAAGTTGCAATCAAAAGTCGAGTAAAATCTCTATCTACCGTACTGTGCTCGATCGTACCAGTTATTTAAACGTCCGGTGACTATAAATACGCTCATGATCGAGTCCGAAAAATGCCTGAGGGCCAAGAACCTATTGAAGTTGTTGAAGATGATGATATTTAATGAGATTCTGTTTCTTTGGGTACTCTATTCGCTGTGTCGGAGACCATACCATTGTACGGTAGCCGTAGCCTAAGAGAAATCGGCATCTGCCCTAGGGGTCGTCCGCGGGTACGCGGTAGTGCTGTAGCTCTGGATGCTGTGGTCGGGTCTAGCCTTGAAGCCAAGACCATAGAGTCCGTGTGCGGTTCAATTTCTGTTTGACCACGAATGAGTGACCTAAGGTTTAAAATGTGATTAAGGTGTACAATGTTTTGTTTTGAACGTCAATAGTACTTGGTCTGGGTTTGACTTAAGCTAGCGTTAATTTTGTGTAAAGTTTTGAGATGAGATACTTTTTCTATAAACCTACTTAGTAAAATCCTAATGATATTTTGGATTAATGATGTCTATTTTATGTTTTCCTCGGTTTAAAGAATATTGTTAGTAGTCTAAATCATTTTAAAATTAAACAAACAAATTTTCGACGCGTTTGACAACCTTTATTTTTAAACATGAAAGATCAGCATTAGGAACAGATCGTGTCAGGAATGGTTGAGCAAATACTGTGCTGTCTTAACATTGTTTCAGTTTAACGCACGAGGACGTGCGTCTCGCAGGATGGCCGTGTCGTATCCGGTCATAAAGCGGAAACGGAACTACAAGTGTGCCATCTATCAGAAACTTGTTTGGCGCGCTTTGACAGAGTCGGCATGTGTCGGAATGAGAGCAGTGTTAGAGTGGGGGGGGCGTCCCCTCTTGTGCCAGCCAGCCAATTTGGTGTGTGAGTTCAATCTGAGCCACCAACTTGTCAACACGTCACGGAACTGTCCTAGTTCCGTTTTAGTGCCAGTGTTTATAAAAGTGCAGTGATTTTATAAAGTGTAGTGAATTTATAAAGATTTGTAATGTGATTCCGAATAAACGAGTGATGTTGTAAGTCTGTTACTTCTCTTTGCACGATATACCCACGTAAGCCCACAGTGTGTCGAAATGGTATAGATCCAAATTCATGAACCTCAGACGACATGTATAATATTAGGTCTTTACCTATGAAATTGCCGTTTTGTATGAAAAAATTTAAACGAATTTTTTTCGTGTATTTTTTATTTGCATTAATCGAAGTAATCACCCATGCAATCAATGCATCTTTGCCAACACAGTGGTAGTTTATTGATGCCCTTCTTAAAGAAATCAGCTGGACGAGAGGTAAAAAATTCTTCAAAGGAATTTTGTACTGCCACTCGGGTATTGAATTTTTTTACCGCCAAGAAGTTATCCAAATTCTGGAAAAAGTAGTAGTCTGTAGGCATAAGGTCTGGTGAGTAGGGCGGATGACGGAGAACTTCCAACCCCAGTTCTTGCAACTCTGTGGCCGTCTGCTGTGCAGTATGAGGTCGCGCGTTGTCGTGTAGGAGCAGCGGAGACGAGCGATTGACCAATGCTGGTTGGAGATGTGCCAGCTTCTCCATCATTGTGTTCAGTTCTCCACAGTACACATTTGCAGTAATGCTCACCCCGTTTGGTAAGAAGCTGTGATGAATCACACCGGCGCTTTACCACCAAACAGTGACCATCACTTTTCTAGGGGTAAGTTTTCGTTTAGGGCATTGTTTAGGTGCTGAACCAGGATCCAACCAACTTGCTGAGCGCTTGTGGTTATCAAAGAGAATCCATTTTTCATCGCAGGTAACAATGCGGTTCAAAATTCCTTCATTTGTGTGTCTGTTGAGCAGTGCAAGGCACGTCTCGACAAGTACTTCGCGCTTGTGATCATTGAGTTCGTGGGGCACCCATTTGTCAAGCTTTTTTACCTTGCCAATTTGACGCAAATGGACCAATAGTTTTGACACTAACGTCGAAAGCTACTGCTAATTCAGCCGTAGATTGTGTATCATCAGCTTCCACAATCGCCTTTAATTCGTCATTCTTGACCAAAGTCTTCGGACGACCGCGAGGTTCATTTTTCAGATCGAAATTTCCAGAACGGAAGCGAGCAAACCAATAACAGGTGGTGCGTTGGTTTGTAGTGTTGGCTCCGTAAACGTCGTTGATGTTGCTTGCCGCTTGTGCCGCGTTGCTGCCGCGACGGTACTCATATTCCACAATTACTCGAATTTTTAACGTATCCATGATGACGAACAAGATTGAAATGCGATGAAAATGTAACACTAATCAATAAACAAATGACTACTTTTGGAAAAAGAATTCCATGTTTTTAAAATAAAATAATTTTTTGAAATTTGAAATTAAAATAATTTGAAATTAGAATAATTCTTAGCCAAACAAAAATTATTTTGATTTGAAATGGCCAGTACTGCAGAACGGCAATTTCATAGGTAAGGTAAAGACCTATTATATACAGCCGAATGTATAACCGCCTCCTTTTTTTGGAAGTCGGTTAAAAATAGAACTCTGCGCTAATACACCAGAGCTGAAAATCGGACAATAGTAGTATAGTCCCAGCCTTAAGTCGCTTGCGTTGTTGTAAAGAGGTAAATAGAGGTAAAATAACTCGGAACGGACTGTACTGGCGCCGCAGCGGCCGCGCCGGCGCCGTCGCACGTCATAGACCGTAGTGTTCACATCAAGGACGAAAAGGCCCTAAGTCAGGTTTTTGAAGTTTCATTTGAAACGTCTCAAATTTTCCACATTCCTAAATTACACAATTAAACCTGTACTGGTTTAACAGTGAAAATGTTAAGATTAATATACCACAGCCGTTTGACCTTGCGAATTTCACGGCAGCATATTATGGCTGATAAGGCTTTTGCGCACACATTCTTCAAACTCATTTTAATCACTGATATTGTGTAACTGCTATTATAATAACACGGAATTACTTTCTGCTTTTAATAATGTTACGTAATTTTTCTACAATTTATGAACAATTGTTTTAAAAATGTAACAACTAACAATTGTGAATTTTTATGTTTCAGAATTAAATCACACAGTTTTATGGAAATAACGTTATAGAATTGGGAATAACACATTAGCTAGGGAGAGGCCAAACGAGCGTAATTTTGTGAGTTGTGTAGTTTTGGTCGCGTTAGTGTAAGTTTTTTTTTCATATTTATGTACATCTCATTTTGCGTCGCCGTGTGAATCAAATATATTTTTTTATGTAACCGAATGCAGCATTCTATCGAATGCCGACCGAAATTCTGCGACTCACGACTCATAAAATTACGTTCGTTTGGCCTCACCCTTGGGGTTTAATTTGCCCTAAATGTACTTAAGGAGGACTAAGAACAAAGACTATACACTATCAGATAGCAGACTGTGGTAGACTAAAAAGTCAAAAGCCATTTAAGTAATAGGAACGATGCGGGCTTTTGCATAGTAGGTATAATAGGTAACTGCCAACAGCTGGTAACTATAAGTAGTATACCTACTTATAGTTATATTTTTTCAATTTCAAATCTACTTTATTACTAATTACTATGTCAATGATGATACGCGGAAATAATATTATTTAGCATATTATGAACAAAATTAATTTCGATCTACTTAACTGTATTTGTAGGCGGAGTATTGTGAACATAATCATTTAGTATTCGTCCGGTCCTTGACCCACGGTAGGTCTGGCATATTGCGTTAATACTTAAAGATTTCCTGACAGCGGAGAATGAAACATAAACTCTACTGCATAGAGTTCAAATTCTATAAATAATATTGGAATATCTTCTTCGACCTTATTCAAAAGTCGTTCCCTGAGTGAAAACTGTAAGTGATAATAATATGTTACAAATAAACAAGGTCCAATTAGAAGGTGCGGCTCAAACACTTAACCATGTTTTAAAAAATGTTTTTATTCAGGATTTTGAACTTTTATTAACATTGGCCTTCTTTCATAGCCAATGTCAGCAGTCTGGGTGATGTCTGGGTAAGCTAAAATTCAAAATGAAATACACTCTCTTCTGCCGGATGTTCCTTGTTTGGCTAAATGATTCTTCCTGTCTAACAAAAGATTGATTATAAAATAAAACGTTTCATTTTTTACATAATATTCGCCATTCTACGCTTCGTAGCTCCAGCCGAGGTGCTTTCGGAGAAAGTTATCTAATCTATTACCTAAGTAAACAGTCAAAAATAAAAAATAAAACTATTCACATAATCAACCAATTCCTAATCCCAAACTATCCACAGCCTAGCCAGGTGATACATTTTAGTGTTAAATTTTCGCTTACAAGCCCTATATTTAACTTTTAGATTAAATGGTGTAAATTGTTCCTAGATCGTTGGCCTTTTCAATAATTAAGGGTTAGGTCATATCGCACACGAGACTGCGCCCCTGGGTCGATCTGTTTCCACACTCAGTGCTCAGCTAGCCGTGTTTCCGCCACGACACTTTTATATTTTGTTACATTTGCATTTGAGATACGATCGCTATAGCGGCCCATGAATTTTACCAATTGTTGGCTAACATTAACAATTTCAAACTGCTTATTTAGGTACACTGATCTTATTTACAATTTTCTTATAAGAGTCGATTTTTCGTCAATACTCAATAAACAAAGGGGACTCTCACGTTTCCTGTAATTTTTTAAACAATTATTTTCAAAAACTGTTGCATCTGTTTGCGAACTTGAAGAGTTGAGCTTTTAGTTTTTTTCAAATTCGCAAGTTATGTCCTTATTGTTAAAAATTAAATTATTGTACGACAACATTATTTAGCAAGAACAAGCTAAATAGCGCATTATTGCTTTACTGACGTCATAATAATATGATATGTTTCCGAATTCGCCGCGATACAGTACCTAAATGTCAGACATCCGTTACAAACTTATGATAAAATGTCAGGGTTAAAACGGCGCAGTATTTGATAAAAGGTCTGGTATCCGACATACGAGAATGAAGAAAATCAACCAGTAGAGAGGACTTCGGCACGTTTTTGTTTAAAAAAGACGGAGGGAGCGATAAGTTTCGCCTTGTTTACCAAATGACAAGTCATTCTGATTTGTTCATAATTCGAAGGTACAAGGCTTCTGGAAGAGTTATTTTTTTAATTTAAAGTTTGATTATTTACTAGTAATTTGCGCTACTGAAATTAAAATTATAGTCATATATTCTATTACAAAAAAATATATTTAAAGATTGCTCTTCAAAATTGCATTTTAAGACCACCTAAGTCTCATTAAAGCCCAAATACATAAATTAGTCTCCGTTAATTTTTTATATTTGTAACAAACAATAAATTACTGAAAACTTGCCCTAAAAGATAGGGTAGATAATCAAATTGTGCGCACCTCGTAACTGAAGATAGATTTAAGTTTAGTTTAAGTTAAAGCATCCCATTCAGAAACTGAGTGGAGAAAACGACCGCGATTTCTTTCTGAAACAGCAATTCGCGCGTCACTTTTCCAGGTCTGAAAGACACTGCTCCCTACATTAATTAAATAAGTATCTTAATGACCATTTAGTGTGGTCTATATTATACCTAAAATTGTGAATTTAAGTTTGATATATTAAATAATGATTATGAGACTGACACAATTGATTATGATGGATTTAAGTACCTATGCAATGAAATGGTTTAAAATTGTATGTTATTAGTATAATAATAGATTACTTATTTCAGTTTGTATTTCTTTTAAATCATTGTTATAAGGACATTTGCACGCTTTTTAAAGCTAAATGTTGTGACACTATATTTAAATATAAGAACTTTTGTAACCTACACTCTATTGCAGATACTTGAAACGATTATTATTATTATTAAAAATAAAATTGCAAAAATCTTTTCACTACTCCATCAAATGGAAGCCATAATCTTTGCTAACGACTTTTTCGATAGAGTCGTCTTTAAATATCTTTTACTTTTACTTCTTGAAATAGTCAAACCTACTTTCTTATCATGGTTTACGAAAGTTTATAACATTTTAATTTCGTGAAAAAATTATACAAAAGTTTATTCGACATATTTACTTTTTTACAAGTCATTTAAAATCACAGCACGCTGTTGGAAAAAGCGCCGATTTCCCGCTTCTGTTGACATGGTGCTAATGTTTGTTCCATGATTTTGATGATTAAGAACAAAAAATTTTGGAATTTGGTTTTTATGCTTTTAATGAGTGGACTATAAGCATAGATTAAATAATATATATAAGTACTTGTAATGGGTCATTCCTAAGTAACTTAGGCTCAAAACTTTTTTGCCGCCTCTCGTATGTCGCTGGGCGCTGACCTACTACTACCTACTTGATATAACCAATAGCGTTACATTTTTGAGGAGTATGCTATAATGTATGATAGGCCTGCATGCTCTTGAAAGTCGACTAATTATTATGCTCGTTGTATTAGAAGAACAAATAGATTCTTAAGGCTCCCACAGACGAGAGGCCGATTGTTTCAGTTAGAACTGACTTCAGTTCGGCCTAAACGAATTCGAGCACATACACGGAAAAAAATCGCACCCGATCCAAACTGACGTCATTTCGGCCTGAACGGATTCGAGCACACACGGAAAAATCGCATTAGTTCGCGAGCTACGGTCGTGTTTATTAATTGTAAACTCACTACGCTTGTACACGATACACGCCCGCACGGCCGCGGCGAGAACTGAAACGATTTGTCACATATGGTCCGTTCAGTCCAGAATTAATGTTGCCAACTTAGTTATTTTTAAAAGTTTTACTACTAAAATTAAGTATTTTATTCCCTCCTCAGTAGGAATTAAGTTGTTAGTAGTGTTTAAGTAGGAAAGAGTTTTCTAGTATATATTACCTAATTTAACGATAACATTTATAATATAATTCAGTAAATAATACAATTTTAATATAACAAAACCTAAAATGCAGTGGTTTTTGGGGGCTTTAGGAATTCCTAAGTTGAGTAGCTTTTTTAATAGTTTTCAGTATTCTTTTAGTAGTGTTTAGTAGAAATCGACGCGAGTTTAGTAGTTTCGCAAGAACAGAGCTGGCAACACTGGAACGAATCGCTTCAGTCCATCCGGCTGACTGATGCGATCTCGAAATTGGACACAGACGATACGATTTTGCATTCGTTCAGGCCAAACTGAAAGAAAACGAGACCGTGTATGGGGCCCCCTTAGGATACTAACCACGCTATTGGGTGTGCACGAAGTCGGTACAGTATTTTTACGTAATAAGTATTTATAATTAGATGGTAATTACTAGTACACATTATAGAAGAGGTGTTGATGACGTGTTATATTCAGAAAAAAGTCGAAGTATAAGGCTGGGACTATATGAACCGGAAACCGGAAGGCTGTAGAAAATTCTGAGCATTGAAAATAGAACTCTGCGCTAATAAAATAGAGCTGAAAATCGAACACAAGAGTGATGAGTCAAATGGCCATGTTATACAGAGTGACCTGAAATTCGATACATTCCTTTGAAAGACAGAAAGTAGACCTCATTTACAGTAATATTTTTCATGGCATCCCCTATCCGAAAGTTGATATTTACAAAGTTATTGAAATTTCAAAATTTTTTTCTTTAGTTTCGACTTTTTGAATTTGACATGACGTATTTTTAAAAATGTTTGTCTTTTTAGTGATTTTTTTATGTATTTTAACCGTCAATGAGTCAAATATTATTTTTAAGGAATAAATAGGGACAAACTAAGCGAGAATTTTTCATTATGAGACATGAAACAGAATTTTCTTTTAAGAAAAATGCACATTTTTCTTAAAAACAGGTGATTTTCTTAAAAAAATGTATGATACATTGCGTACAAATACCTTAAATAACTTTCTTACCTCATAACCTTACAAAAAAGGTACAAATATGTACATAAAAATATGAACATGTGTCCCGATTTGACCCCGTGTGATTTTTATCTTTGGGGTCATATGAAGGCTTTGGTGTATACTACACCCATAACTACTGTAGAGGAGCTCAGAAGCCGCATAAGAAATGCAGCAGAAGAAATCAAAACTAGTCTTACTACCAGAATAATCAAAACAGAGGTACGGAGAAGACTACGGGCCTGTATCAGAAACAGAGGTTCACATTTTGAACAAGACCTAAAGTAGAATATTTATTATTAAATTTAATTAAACATTGATGTTTTTTAAACACAATAAACGTAATTAAATTCAAGTTTTTCCTTTTATTTTAACCTTATCGCAAATAAATCGATTTAGACATTATTTCATTTTACTTCTAATATGTTTACTACAACGTCATATTTTTATGTAGACATTTGCACCTTTTTGGATAGCTAATGAGATAAGGAAGTTACTTAGAATATTTGTACGCAAGAAAAATGTGCATTTTTCTTAAAAGAAAATTCTGTTTCATGTCTCATAATGAAAAATTCTCGCTTAGTTTGTCCCTATTTATTCCTTAAAAATAATATTTGACTCATTGACGGTTAAAATACATAAAAAAATCACTAAAAAGACAAACATTTTTAAAAATACGTCATGTCAAAGTCAAAAAGTCGAAAATAAAGAAAAAAATTTTGAAATTTCAATAACTTTGTAAATATCAACTTTCGGATAGGGGATGCCATGAAAAATATTACTGTAAATGAGGTCTACTTTCTGTCTTTCAAAGGAATGTATCGAATTTCAGATCAACCTGTATATGACAGCTCGACACTCGAAACCTCCATTTAACGAGCATATTAAAGTCCCAGCCTAACAAGAAAACGTAGAGTAGATTATGATTCAACCATTAAAAACTTATTTATATCATATTATTATGTGCTTCACTTAGCATGTTTTGTGAATTAGTAGTTTTGCATAATATAATAAATAGGTACCTATTTGTATAGTTTTGCAAATTGCAGTAATTAGCTAAGTATTTCTCAGTGCATTAAATACCAACATTTTTGGTAATGAGGCAACTTGTATATTTTGCTTTATTTGTACATGATATTCTATATGAAAATGCTGCTTACAATGATAATATAATATTATACTTTATAGATCTCTGGCTGCTTATCATGAAAACCATTATTGCAGAGTTCACCCCGAGAGGCCCAAAAATTTAATCATAATTATCACTATCTTCTATCATCCTCTTAATTTAGTAGCACTGATTACCGACTACTCCCTAAACAATATTATGTACTTTAATCAAGACAATCTTGTATATATATATATATATATATAAAATCGTAATCTCGGAAACGGCTACAAGTATTTACATGAAATTTAGTGTGGAGGGAGTTTTAGGGGAGAAAAATCGATCTAGCTAAGTTTTAACCCTGGGAGACTGCACATTTTTAAGTTATATATTATGTTTTTTCTTTCGTGATGCAACAATATTATAATATTAATAATTTCAACTCTAATAATGTCAGTTCTGTTGGCAGTTTGGTTAATTTTTACGTTGTTCGAAAATTCGGAATGTGGTGGATTCGAGCCCCGGTAAAATCAAAGATTTCAAAAAGTTAAATATTTTTTTGATTCTTTTTCTTTTTTAATCTACTAGAGCTCTGAAAGCTCTGTTGAAAGCTCAAAGCTCTGTTACCCAGGTACTAAGTAATTTATTATCATAAAGAAAACCACCACAAGTATAAAATAAACCACAAGGAATGTCAAACAACAAATCATATTGGTTATCTTTTTAACTATTAATATATCACCTAAAATTACATCAGCAAGGGGAACCCCCACAATGTGCAAATAACAGTGAAAAAAAAAACAAGTTCAGTTGTACACACATTACTATGGTTTCAAGAACAGGATATGTCATGTGAACCCTTACAAATAGAATAATCCTTTTGCATTGACGAAACTCATTTTAAAGAAACATAGTGTTAGCTGGGGCAAAACTGTCTATGGACTATGGGTAAACACGGCCACTGATACTGATATGTACTAGAAACTCCTCTTGACTTAAAAACAAAAACAAAGTATGCTCCTCTAGCCTCTACTAACTTACAGGCTTATACACAATTTGTAGGCCAACAATTAACTTGAAGTTTCGTAATTACATTACAAACCAATTAAATAATCACAAAATTATATAATTTAATAATTGTTTTATATAATGTAAACATTATGTAGCAACTATTTATAGAATGATTCATTTCAATTTTAAAATAAAAGAGCCATACTACTTAGGTAATAACCTAACCTAACCTAATTAGAATTCCTTGTGAAAAATTGATTGTGATTGAAAATTGTTGAATGGTATCTTACACTTATTACTTCCCTAGTCATAACTCTATACTCTAAGCTATCGTTTCTCAACCATTTTTATGTTGCGACCCACGAAAAATCCAAAAAGTTAAGTAAAAAGCCTTGCGACCCCGTCACTATAAAATTATAATAATATGTACATATCTCGCCATTTATAACTTTAATATAATACATCTATGTAGCGCACTATTTTGATATTAGCCTTCACTGGTTCAAATGGTTTACGACGTTTGATAAAAAAGATTTGTTTTTCGAACATATATGTAGTTTGTTTCTATTACTTTTCAACAGACTGCAACACCCTTTAAAAACAAACTCAACGTAATTATCAACTCAAGGTAATTATTTACATTTAAAAATAAATTGTAACTGGTATGAGCTTATTATGACTGCAGATTGTTACTTTAATAAATGTGGGTTAACTGTATTCACATGCCTTCAAATAACATTTGTTTTTATGTTACTAGCTGAACAATGCAAGCTGACACTTATTATATTATATATCTAGTTTCAAATGAATGGGGTCATACAAAATATTTGTTTTCTACAGTTATGTAGCTTACAGCAAATATATCTTAAGTCAGCACCGCCATAGAAATGGAATAGACAAAATGACAGATTGAGAAAGGAAATCTCATTCTGGCCATACAAACTGTCAGTATCTCTATTCTTGTATAGACAAAACAGATTTGTGCGGTGGTTGTGCTACTCGTGCTGGTTGTACTTCAATATGATAAATATGATATTCAATTCAAAATGAATAATGATCTAACCTCGATCCTTTATGCTCTAATTATATAGTAACCATATGAATCAGTTTCACATTGTTTAAATATATGAGGCATCAAGAAAAGTATGTAGCACCTAGACACGGTGTAGTTTTTATAAAATAAGTACATTAAACTTACATCATCAGGTGGAAAATCGTAGCACTCGGCAATTTTTTCATATAGTTCCTTGACATTGGAAAATCCAGATATAAGTCCAAGGGGACTGCCCTGGGCTTGCTGGCAGTGGAACACTAGCTGGGACTTAGGGGCTTCGTTGTTATTGTCACCATTCGCCTGATGATTATGAATCTCTTCCGCAGGCGGAGCCGAAGGGGGCGGTGGCGCAGAGTACTTTTGTGCTTTCTTTTTAAATAACGACATTTCGAATAACACTTAAATTTGTGCAGAAACTATTTTCATTACACCGAAGTGATAGCAAAGTCACCAGGTAATTACACAACTAAATAATTTAAAAAATCGCCTAGCACCGCGATATAGTTAATCACACATTATCACTGAACACCGATAACTGATAAGATTATTATTATAAAGACGTACGAGTGATTCACAGCTCTGTTCAATGTTTATTAACAAGAGATTGTTCGGAAAATTACATGTAATGTCAATACACAGTGGGTATTTAGTTTCCACTTACGACTTGCCGAAATTCATCAAAACTAGTCCACTCACAATTTTTTTTTTGCTGCTCAGATAATTAATAATTTGTGTATGAAAATGTTTAGGAAAATTTGGCAAAATAGCTTTCTTTTGCTTTGATCGGCCCTAAACTACCGCCCCATTTGTGACAAATTTAATAACTGTCAATTATGAATTGAATTGACAACTGAGTTTTGACATTTGACGTTTTGTTTTTTTTTTTATTTAGATATATTATGGCGTCGGCTTAAAACTATTTGCTAGTGTCAAGTTATAAAAGCGGAAAATAGAATTTTCATATCAATTTTCAAAACTGTATTTCTAAATCGTCAAGTCTAAAGCTAGTCAAAGCCCAAATAAATAGTTAGTGCAGTCAATGAGTCAAGTCACTCGATTCAGCTAAGTGGTAGAAACTCTACTGAAAGTTCCTAGGGAGTTTTGGAGGAAACACAAAATAACACGTTTTTTGAAGTTGTACCACTTACGAATATTTAATGGTTAATATATACACAATACACAATCAACACTCAGAATCGAAATAACACAAATTTATGAAAAATATACAAAAACGTCACCAATTGGAATTCCCCGGCAAAACTCCAACATTTGACGTTATAACAAAATAAAAATTACAAGTGTCATCTGACATCTAAGAAGAGTGTTACAAAAATATAAAACAAATCTCGCTATTACAATCATGGAGAATAGAGGTAAGGAGGACAATCTCTCTAAGGCAGAAAAGCTAAAAAGTGTCCGAGAAAATTAATTAAATAATAGTTTCAAAACTGGCCATAATGGCACTAGAGTGGCAAGGGTGTGTGATATAAAGGTAACATTAAAGAGATGAAGTAAAGTGAGTTGAGTTTAGTTATTTAAAATTTTTGGCGACTTTAGTAGATTAAAATAAGATTTAGTAGTTAATTCAGTAAATCATGAAAATTCTAATTACTCGTATAGTCGAAAATATTTTTATATATAAAACCGAAGAAGATGCTAAGATTTAATTATCCGTTTAAATTTTGCCGCTTTACTCCCGTCTGCGTCTGTAGCGGCCCCTATTTAACGCTATTTTACGGACACTTTTCATGTATGGAGATTGTACTCCTTACTTCTATTCTCTATGATTACAATATTTGTTATCAAAATACCTACTATTTTATTGAAGTGTATAAGTTTCCTGTTTCTGGTCAAAAATACGTCTTATCATGCTGTTATTCGCCTAGCTGGTTCATTTTGTAATCGCTATATTATGTAGCCTACATTGTAGGCTGCAACATAGTAGCAACGAAGGTTTTACTTTCTTGTTTGTTTTTCGAACTTTAACTAATAAGATTATGCGTATCATAGCTTCAAAAATAACTAACAATCTGTTCTAAGAGTGCGTAATTTTTTATTACAGTAAAACAACGAAAACTTAGGGATCCTTTCCTAGTCAATTCGTATTTGGTCATAACTACTAAAATACAAAGATCAATGTCAATTTTGTAGTCTTTTCATTTTCACACGGCTATCAATCAAACCCTGATTATTGGTTTTAGATTGATGTAAGAAATCAATCTTCATATAGCCGCTTTTCTCGGTAGCCCGACAGTCCCTGTCGTGTCAAAAAGCTAGCAGATGTCACGAATTTAAAAACCCTTATTGATTAATACCTGAAATTGTTTCGGGTGAAGTGCGTGACACAAGTTTTTGAAGTTATTTATGTATTTTTTTTCATTTCCATTCAATTTTTCTTGTTTCTTTTCCTTCTTATTAGTTAATTTTATGTTATTAATAGAATAATTATTATTAGTATAATAATTAGTATACCTATATAGTGTATTTAGTTTATTAGTATATTAGTATGGACTCCGATCCACCGGATCCTGGTGGCGGGGATGGGCTTTCGCCGGATTTATCCGTCGTCGGGACGGAATCCTCAAGGAGTGGAAAGAGACAATCCTGACAATATTATTCCAATTCAACCCAAAAAAAATGCGATAACTAATCCGTCTATTCAGTTAGTTTTCAACTACCCAGACTTTTTGGCTGCAAAAAAATATTCTGACATCGACTCTGGTCCATTTACTGTCCAGGTGTCGAGAATTGAACCAGACAATACTTCCGGGGCTGTTTTAAAGCCAGTGGCGGCGTAAGGCGTGGGCGACGTGGGCCACCGCCTACGGCCTCGCGATACAAGGGGCCTCGCGCCTCAAATATTTTTATGCATTTCTTCAAAGCGAGAATAAAATAAAAAAAGATATAAATTAATTTTGTTGTGAAATATGTTTTTTTAGCCTGGCAACATTTGCTTACGTTGCATAACTAATAATTATATTGCGAGTAATCCTTGCCGCCGCTGACCAGTGCGGGGAATCCCTTGTTTTATTTGTTTACTTTCTTTACTAGGAAGCCAACCAATCAAATTAAAGTACCACACGCACGCAACGCAGTCGCTAGGCGCATAACAATAGAAACGTAATTGTGTTATTCAATATTGTTTGTTTTTATGTATATGTATTGTATTATGTAATTTTTCATTAATATTAATCTAATTTGTATTTTTATGAATAAAAACTTGGCAGTATTAATTATTTTGTTTTTTTTATTTTATTTTATAAAATCCGTCTTCAGGTCGCCACAGAACAGGGCCTCGCGAAATCTGTCTTGCCCACATCAAATTTAGGTCTTGCCCCGCCACTGTTTAAAGCCAATAAATTTTGGACAATTCCTTTTTAAAAATAATGTCAAACACATTGTAGCTAATGAGTATTAAAAGATTAGGCCGTAATAGGGTGGCCATCGAGTTAGACAGTGCTGAGAGTGCTAACTCTTTTATTAGTAATTCTATTTTAACGGACAATGGATATACAGCGACTATTCCCGCCTACAATGTGTCCCGCATGGGCATTATCCGGGAAGTTCCCGTTGAATAGTCCATGCAGGAACTGGTGGAGAATTTAGAAGTTCCAAGTGGTTGTAGACAAGTTGTAAGGGCTCGGAGGCTGAGCTGTAAAACAATCATTGAAAATTTTCCGACGTGGATTCTCACACAGTCTGTTGTGCTTACGTTTTCTGGGCAAAAGCTACCATCACGTGTTTTTTGTTTCTATAATTCATTGCCAGTTGAAATATATAGCCTTCCGACCATACAATGCAACAAATGTTGTAGATTCGGACATATAAAGGCACAGTGTAGATCTCAGCCGACATGCTTTAAATGTTCTGGAACACACGAGGGTGAGACTTGTACAGTGGAGAGCCCGTCTGTTTTTTTTTTGTTCTGGCCTCCATCAAGCTAACTCCAAGTCTTGTCCTGAACATTCAAGACAAAAATCTATTAAATTGTTAATATCTGAGGAAAGCATTTCGTATATAGAGGGTTCTGCAAGATTCCCTCAAGTGAGGCGCTCATTTGCTGACGCTTCCGAAACCTACCGATCCTCTCTAGCTCCTCTTCTCTCTTCCAACTCCCCACCAGTACAGCGTTCATACCGAAAAACTGTAACATCTCCTCGTCGGACTCCTCCTCCAATAATTCCAGGTTATGACCATCATGTCCATCAACAAATAATTAAAAATCATCGTTCGTCCTCTCCAAATGGGAGTGCTTAACCCCAGGAATAAGCAACTCAAATGTTCCCTTATGGTTTAATATCTCCAAATGATAATATGCTAGAATTCATGTTTTCCTTTCTTATTCATTTTATCTCCCGTTTCAGTGATGGGTTACCGAACAATATCATTTCCCACTTGACTAAGCTTTCTTCTTTTATTCCTCAAAATGTCGAATTGTCGTAGCTTGAAAAATAAAAATCAAGAAATTAGATTACTAATTAAAAATTTTGATCCTCTTGTTTTGGCCATCCAGGAAACATGGTTGAGGCCTGGTTTTCGCTTTAGAGTTCCTGGGTTTTCATGCTTCCGGGATGACCGGAGTGATGGCAAGGCTAGCTCAGCAATTTTCGTTCGCAATAATTGTAATTATTCATATATCCCTACCCCCTCTCATAGCGGAGGGTTGAACATTGCTATTGCCCGTGTAATTAATACTACATATGTTTCAGTGTATATTCCGGATCCTAATCCTTCCTTACTATTAGGATTTTCTTCGATTATATCCTCCATGCCTCCCCCTGTTATGATTATGGGTGATTTCAACCTTCGCAATATGTCATGGGGTTCTTATTATAATGACAATTTATTGTTCTTTACTGGATTTTATAGATGATCGTAACTATGTGATACTTAATGACGGCTCTCCAATCCGTAGGGTTTAGCCATTACAGAATCCTAGAAGCGCCGTAGATTTGTCATTTGTTTCTTCTACCCTTTCCTCTCAGTGCTCTTGGTCCATTTTACCTAACTCAGATGGAAGTGATCATTTCCCAATTATTATTTCTTACCAAAATTCCAATAGACCTGTTACCTTTGCCAGATTAAATTTTTGCCTAGGAGGGATCATAGGCAAAAATTTAATCTGGCAAAAGCTGATTGGGATCTGTACTCTTCTGCAACGAATGAGGAGTTTCAATCTTTTCCTTTGATTACTCCGGATAACATGTTTAACATTTATCCTTCCATAAAGTCGGCTCTATTACGAAGTGCTGAAAGAACTTTGCCCATTAAAAAACACGGTGCATTTAGCATGTCGTCCCCTCCGTGGTGGGATTCTGATTGTACAGAGATTTGTAATAGACGAAAGGAAGCAGAACGAGCTTATTCTCATCGATGTCTATAGCAAATTTCTTTTCATACAAACGAATTGCTGCACAGGCTAAGACACTTTTCTCCAAAATAAAAAGACTTAGGTGGCAATTTTTCTGTGGGAGTCTATCCCCTCGCTCTCATCCTTCTCTTGTGTGGCAGAATATTAAAATATTTCGTGGGTCATTATCAAGTGATAACCGACTTTCAAATAATCCCTCATGTTGGTTTGATTCGTTTGCGGAAAGACTGGTTCCACCTTCAGTCCCGTCACAAAAAGAATTAACTTATGAAAATTCTTGTTCGGTTACAAGTGACCTCGAGGCTCCATTCTCGTGGGAGGAATTTCAGTTGGTGTTGGGAGCCCTAAAGGATTCAAACCTTGGTATTGATGGGATACCTTACTCGTTTATACTTAAAATCAGTATTACCGCACAAAAATGTATCCTTCAGGCTCTTAACGCTATATTTCAGTCAGTCTGAGTCTTCCTCCGTCGGAATGGAAGACTCAGATTATTAAACCTGTATTAAACCCGGAAAGCCTGATGGTGTTCCATCTTCATATCGTCCTATTGCTCTCTCTTCAACACTGGCAAAAATTATGGAACACTCAATTAAAAATCGACTGGAATGGTTTATGGAAAGCAGAAATATTCTCCCTCATACCCAGTTTGGCTTTCGTAAAAATGTAAGTACTATGGACTGTTTAGGTATCTTTGTGACTGATGTCCATTTAGCATTTTCCAAAAATGAGTCGATGGTAGGTGTTTTCCTAGACATAGCATCTGCATATGATAATGCCCTCCTACCAGTGCTTAGACAAAAAATACTTAGATTAGGTGTACTAGAGAAGATGGTCAACTACATTTCTAACTTCTTATCATCTCGATCCGTTATTATCAATTGGCCGCGCCTTGGCTGGCGATAGCGAATAATTTCTCTTCGATATTTTTGTGGACTGTATTTCAGGAGGTATCTGGCGTCGCCAGGTTAATATGCAGTAATAATTAGATGAGAATGGAGAGGTATAAAAGTATGATACGCTTACCGAACCAACTTCTGTGAAGGGCGTCTGCAGCTGGAGTTTTCGTCTCTTTCTTCTGCTCACAACACTGTAGTCTTTCCAGAATTCTTATCGCGTTCTATAGGAATACATCTCACTTTCGTGGGCGGTAATTAATAGCGGAAAAGTCTAAAAACACATGTCGCACACACGCACTCTCGACGCCTCGTTGCAATGTACTCTTCGCGTGTCTTCGCATTTCGGTATACGTCGGAGAGGAGCGGGGAGGGAGGAATACTGCTTTATCGATATTATGAGATGCCATTCATAGTGGCGTTCGACGCTCCTAGATGGCTCTACCATCAATCATCAAAATTTGTCTCTTCCTCCTAGATCCGTTTGGAAAGGACTTCCACAAGGTTCTGTTCTCAGTCCTATTTTATACAACATTTATACCAGTGACCTTGAACTCTCTGTCGGTTGCTTTAGTAGTATACTGCAGTATGCGGTTGAAATGACTTTATATATTTCATGTAAAGATGTTATTCAAGGTGTGGCTGGCTACTGGCTGGTCATGGTCTCTCTATATCTATTGAAAAGAGCTGTGTAGTGGTTTTCTCTCGTATTAGATATCTTTCTAAATATTCTAATGTTTATATGGCTTTCAACAATAATTTTTTTCCAGTTAGGGATAGTGTTAAGTATTTGCGCGTATATTTGGATTCCAGATTGTCTGGTACATACCACATTAATAATTGTCTTAAAAGGGCGGAAAGAAATTTAAATGTCCTCCGCTCCTTATCGGAAATTTGGTGGGGCTAACACCCATATTATGTTCAGAGACTTGTACTTGTGTATGCATTGATTCGTAGTCAATTGGATTATGGGTCTTATCTACTAGAACGGTGTAATAAAACAAATTTGAAAATGTTTGATAAACTTCAGGCAAAATGTTTACAGTTAATTATAGGTGCAATGAAATCGTCTTCAATTAATGCACTTCGTCGACAGTATTTATCTGATAGGTTTATGTTTAAAGCCTATTAGTGGACCTCTCACCCTCTTATTAATAAACTTTCTTCTCTACTACAACTTTCATCTACTAAGTATTGGACACATAAAAGTTTGCCTTGTCTTTTGAAAAGATATCAAAAACTCGTATCCTTGCCTTGTCCAGTAGCTCACTTCCCCATTAATCCACTGTTCGACTCTTCATTTTCCTCTCTTATATTTTCTCCAAATGTTGTTTTAAATTTTCCCATAACAAAAGGTTGTCCTTTTGCTAATGTTAAATTTAATACAATAGTAAGCAATCAATTCAAAGATTGGACTCTGATGCATCAAAATCGGAATCTAGTTGCGTTGGTAATGCTGTCTGGATACCAAAATATAATGTATATCTCAATAACAAACTCACCTCCTTCTCATCGGTATTTTCTGGCGAATCTTTAGCGATCCTTGAAGCGCTATCCTTTATAGAATCTCACAGACTGAATAAGTCCATTATTATCTCGGACTATAAAAGTTCTCTTGAAGCTATTTTGTCAAACCAGTTTCGGTGCAAATTTAAATCCCCTTTAATTATTAAAATTAGAGAGCTGTTATTTAAATGTTATTGCAGTAACATTCAGATTGTACCTGCCTGGGTCCCCGGGCATAGTGGCATTACAGGAAACGAATGTGTAGGTACCTTTATGCTCAAGAGGCTTCTAAGTCTGGTGGTTTAAGTAATTTTAAAGTTTATTGCCAAGATCTTCTATCTCTGGCTAAGACACATATGACCTCTGAGTGGAACAATATTTGGACCGATTCGAGTAGAACTAAGGGACGATTTAATGCCGGAATACAAGTATCTATACCTAGTAGGCCCTGGTTTTTTAAATACTCTAAAGCTAGCAAATCTGTTTGTTCTACTTTTTGTCGACTTCGCCTTATATTACAAATATATAATTATTAATATAATAATTAATTAATTAATATTATTATATTATATTCCCCTGATCGTATCTTCTTTAGCTGTCTTATAAATCTTTCTTTATACACGACTTCCTTTTTACACACATTCCTCAGCCCATTAATCTTAAGACTATTTTATCCTACGTCTACTCCATTTGTAGACACTCTATGGTCATTTATAGCTTCAAATCACATAAAACTTTGATTATGTATATTTAATTAAAGTTTAACTAATTTTCATTAATTTTTATTTTATAATATGTTCTGTATATCATTTAGGGCATAATAAAAAATAAAAAAAAAGGTTAAGAAACATTGGCTTTGTATAATATTGTTTTTATACTAGTAATTATAACTTGTATCTGCATGTGTCATTCCCTGCACTGTACGCAGTGGTCTCGAACCTACCGATTTTTCGGTATTTCTGCCGATATGAGCTCTGCTCTACCGAAATACCGAAATGCAACGATTTTTCCACGATTTCCGAGAATATACGGAAATTATCTCGATATTTCTACCGATTTGGCGTTTTAACACTTTTAAAATTGGCAACCCTTTTCATTGATAATAAATGTCTGATATAGGCAGTTCAAATAAACGTTGCGGGGAATCCCTTAATGTTACATAAGTATGGATAAATATTGCATAATGTTCCAAATATTTTGGGGAATACCCTTGACTCCTATAACTCGATGATAAGTGGATTTCCGAACGAGTACTCACTTGTCCGCAAGGTTTTTATTTTTCATTATTTTTTTGGACTAATAATAATATTAATAATAAATTGGACCCCGAAGAGAAAGTATCTGTCTCCAGAATATATATTTATCAGTGAAATGTCGTCTGACGAAGAACCAAGTTTGTGCGCTAAACGAAAAAAATATCAACAGTGATATAAAAAAGAATGGGAAGGAGTATTTTCAGGTTGGCTGCAAGATATTCGTAAAGGCGTCAACTATGCCTATTACAAGAGTTGCAATAAGAAATAAGAATATTATCATAACATCAGGAAAAGACGCTCTAAAGAAACAAAATATATTAAGCCTGAAAGTCGAATTTTAATAATAATCGTTTGTTATATGTAATCTTAGGTTAGATTACATAATAATAATAAATAAACGAATTTGATTATTTATTGGGTTTTTTTCATATACCGATTTTTGGTACAATTATAACGATTTTAGATGGCAAATATACCGATTTCGCTCTTTGACGTTCGAGACCACTGACTGTACGCCATCAGCTTTTCACTGAACATCTGTGTGCTGTGTGCGAGTTTTTGTCACTACTCACCGTGAAGAAGTTAACTACAATTTGTATGGCATCGAACTAGTTACCATTCTTTGCCACACTCCATCACTCTGACGTTGGCAACTCCTATTACAGGGGAGTTAATCTGTGCAGGGGAGGCTATGCCAAAAGAAGAAAAACCCTCATTCAGCACACTCTTCTGCACTCAGATCTATAGAATAAACAGATACTTATATACTAGTGTGTTGATCAGTCAGTATTATAGTTGATTGATAGCAATATTGACAGTTTATGAACTATTTAACATAATATTTAAGTTCTTAAACTGTGCCCGGACTGTACTTGGCACTTGCAGCAGTTGAGTGAATGGTGTCCACCATTAAAATACAAACAAATTAATGTGGACCATCAAACTATTAAACATTCCTGATTATTGCTAAGAAAAAAGATGTAGTATTCACATCACACCATTATTAATTTTATAATTATTTATTTCATGAAAATTTTGGTTTGAGGACAATCTAGATCAGGGGTCTCCAAACTTTCCAGCCTTAGGGGCCATACTGATTACTCCAGTAAGTTCCGAGGGCCAAAACCATATTATCATTGTTGCCGGTGGTAAAAAGTGAAATAGTCCACTGATGAAAAAAAAAGTCCGAAAAAGTACGCAACGTTTAAAAAAGGCTGCAAATCGGACTAAAGTCCGCAAAACGGCAACACTGCATATTATTAATTTTCCTGATATTATCTGTAATTTCTAGATTAGTCGTAGAGTACGAGCCATGAGGAGTAACGTGACACGACATCTGGTGGACACAAGCGGAAATAGGTAGTACCTTCTATCGCTAACAGATGGCGCTAATAGCACGTACAGAATAATCTCGTTGGTTCGAGAAGGTTCTGGTGTCTTCCACTCACTTCTAGATGCCAGTAATTGGAATATATAAGAAGGCTAGTGGCGCAACCACAAGTCAGTTCCTATGACACTGTTGTGAAATAAAATAGTGCGTACCTCCTTAAAACGTGTTTGTGCGTGTTTAAGTTTAAGACATCTTTGTAACAGTATTTTGATTTGAATGTGTGTGATTTAGTAGTATGGAAAAGAAGCGAAAAATTGATAGTGAATGCAGAAAATTCAAAGATCAGTGGAACATTCAGTATTTCGTAATTGAGTCCAGTAACAAGGCGCTATGTTTGATTTGCAATGAAAGCATAGCCGTTCTCAAGGAATATAACATTAAACGTCATTATGAAACAAAACATTTTCAAAATTACTCAAAATATACAGGAAGTTTGCGGACAGAAAAATTCGAAGCTATGAAGCGCGGATTGAAATCGCAGCAATCTTCATTTACAAAACTCAAAACTGAACAAGAGGCTGCAACTCGTGCCAGCTTTCGTGTGGCTCTTGAAATTGCAAAACGTGGAAAACCATTCACTGATGGAGAAATTATCAAAGAATGCATAATAGCCGAAGAAATGTGCCCAGAAAAGGTAAATTTATTAAAAACTGTCAAACACTGGCTCGAAGGGTAGAAAACATCGCTGAAAATATATCCTCTCAACTGTTCGACAAAAATGGACATGTTGAGTGGTTTTCTTTGGCCTTGGATGAGTCAACGGATGTGTGAGATACTGCTCAGGTGTTGATTTATATTCGAGGTAGTAGATAAAAGCTATGAAGTGCATGAAGAACTTCTTGATATGTATAGTATTCATGGCACAACTACTGGTACAGATATTTTTAAAGGAGTTGAAATGGCCATTAATCAAAAGAACCTTTGATGGAAAAACTTGAAATGTATTACAACTGATGGAGGCAATAACATGAATGGGAAAGATAAAGGAGTGGTCGCTCTTGTGTCAAAGGCTGTAGAAAATGACGGTGGTTCAAAACCATTAGTCTTACATTGTACCATTCATCAAGTCTTTGTGCGGAAAATGTTTGGATATGTCTGAAGTTCTGAAACCAGTTATATCAACTGTTAATTTTATCAGATCTTTTGGGCTGAATCACCGACAATTCCGACAATTTATTGAAGAGATTGGAGAAAATGACTTATCTTACCATACTGCCGTACGTTGACTTAGTTGTGGGAAAGACCTTCAGCGCTTTTTTGAACTTCGAGCAGTGATCGAAATTTTTTGAATGAAAAGCATCACCCTCTTACTGAATTACAAAACAACGCATGGCTGTGGAAGTTAGCATTCTATATTGATTTGACAAAACATGTCAACGAACTGAATTTGAGATTGCAAGGAGAAAACCAGCATGTTCCTGATTTATACACTAATATCAAATCATTCCGGAAGAAATTTATACTGAAACAGTATATAAACATTAATCACAACTACGAAGTAAATGTTTTTCACATTTTAAAACATGTGAAATATTCAGCCACACCACTGAGACTGAGTTTCCTATCGATTTTGCAATCGAAACTTTGAGTGCTTTGAAAATAAATTTTGAGACTTGTTTCTCGGACTTTGATGCCATTGCGAATCAAAATAAGATTTTACAGAATCCTTTTGATACTGACATTGAAACCCTAGCCCCAGAACTTCAAATGGAAATGATTGATCTACAGTGTAGTGATATAATTAAGAACAAATATCAAAACTCATCTTTGTTGGAATTTTATAAGGGTCTTCCACTGACACAATTTGATAATTTGCATAAATTTGCTTGGGCTGTTTTCTGTTTTTGGTACTACTTATTTGTGTGAGAAGACCTTCTCCAAAATGAAGTACACAAAAATGTTTACAGATCTAAATTAACTGATGAGCATCTTAAATCTCTTTTAATAATTGGTACAAGTAAAATTAGTCCACAACTACAACTATTGTCAGTGGATAATCTCAATTACATAAATCTCATTAGTATTTCATGTCATTTTGCTTGTTATATGTTTTTATTTAAAATGTATAAATTGTTAGTTGCGATTCATTTCAATAATTTGTTACTTATTATATACTGAAGTTAAATTTTCTGCATATTATACATGTCTTTACTCATTACAATTCTGTGTTTCTTTATCCAACTTATTACAAAAACAATAAGCCTACAACAATGTTATGAGTAGTTAGCCCATGACCATATCAATGTAGATGTCATATTAATAATTATTCAACATAAAATTAGAATACTTCAGTAAACTAAATTTAATTTGCTATAAAAAATATGTTCTCTAAAAGGAGTTTTCAAGTATGCTAGCTCTCCACAGGCCGGACAAAATCTGTCCGCGGGCCGGATGTGGCCCTCGGGCCGTAATTTAGAGACCCCTGATCTAGATCACAACTGGAATATATTAATTTTCATACAGTAAGCAATGTCATTGTATTTCTTTCTTACACATAAATAAGTGAAATTTAAATCAGTACCTAGCATTATAGGCCACTATTGTTTTCTTTACATGTAGATTAAATTGGATCTGACCTGTGACATAGATCTGACAAGAAGAATTAACACCCATATAATTATGAGTTTACTGGAGTTTTAAATAAAAGAAAATATGGTTTATAAGTTTTTACTTAGTACTTAAGATGAGGCTACAGCTTTTTTAGGTGTAGGAATTCCCTCTTTGAAACCATTACGGAAACGCCTGCGCACAATTTTAAGGTGACGCATACGGCCAGTTCCAGTGGTCTTCCTGCGCTTAGCCTTCACGGACCAGTGGTCTGAAAAAAAATAAACCAATATTAAGATTACATAGTTACATACAGAACTTTTACACAGAAACCTAATAAAATGTATAATTGTTTGAAGCAGTGATAAATGTTTAGTTATGTTCACTAAGCCATAATCAATGTTTCAGATACTATACCTACATCTACAAGAAAATAATATAAGAAAATATTATCTCCTCAATCAAAGTAGGTTTATTTTATGAAATAGATCAGGAAACGAGCAGAGGGATTGCATGATGGCAAGCGATTACCACCACCCATGGACACTTACAATACCAGAGGAGTTAGTAACTCCTCTGATATTGCAATTGCGTTCCTGGTCCGCAACCCCTCCCCAACCGCCCTTCGGCCTCCAGTCACTCGGCGAAACATAACGCAAGCGTTATTATATGCCGGTTTTCTGTGAAGCCGGGTTTATTTGATTATTTTTTTTAATTATTTAATTATAACATTTGAGTTACAAACATGTAGCTGAGAAACAATATGGTATTGATAAATTGTTTACTCGCTCACTCGTCCTAAAATTCGATAACAACAGCTATTAGTAAGAACTTACAGTAAATATTTTCTAAACATTTCAGTTATACATATAATAACCTTAAAAGTGTTCAAACTTCAACAACATGAACAGAAACAAGACAATTTGTACTCACAGGAACGCAATTTAGCTGCGGGATATCCACATTGCGCGCATTTAGATTTCTGGATGTGGTAAGACGATCTTCCACATCTTCTGCATAAAGTGTGTGTCTTATTCCGGCGCTTACCAAAACTTGACGTACCCTTCGTCTGAAAATTAAATTGATCACATAAGCACTGCACTAGAAACAAAAATACTGTCGCTCGAGGAATTATCTATAGTTGCTACAAGTTATTCGGCCATAAAAAATATATTTAAACACTAAATAATTATGATTTAATTGGATTTAAAATTTTTAACACGAGAATACGCTACCATTTTGGCGAAATTTTGACACTGAAAGAAAGAACTAAATGACAACAGAAATGACAGTACCTATGATTTTTTTTTCTTTTATTTATATATTGCATCGGCTTATAACTATTTGCCAGTGTCAAGTTAAAAAGGCGATATTAATAGAACTTTCGTTTCAATTTTCAACACCGTATTCATATATCGTCAAGTCTAAAGTCTAGTCAAAGTCCAAATACAGTACAGTCCATGAGTCATGTCAGTCGATTCATTAAAGTGGTAGAAGCTTTACTGAAAGTTCCTAGGGAGTTTTGGCGGATCACACAAAATAGCACATTTTTAGAACTTGTACCACTTGCCCACACTTGTACACGTTAAAGAATATTTAATGGTTAATATTCTACCAATATTACTTATTAACAACCGAGATAACACAAATTTATGAAATTTTACAAATTCCACAACGTCACCCATTGAACTCTCCGGCAAAACTCCCAGTACCTATGATGAGAGATGTTGATTTTATAAGCACAGACATACAGTGTAGTGAATGTCTAATACATAGATTGGGATACATTGTCTGGAATCCGGAAGTCTGGAAAGAATTCATAGCAGATGGAACTCTGGAGTCTGGACTAATACAATAGAGTTGAAAATCGAACAAATGAGTGTGAGTATCAACAAACATCAAATTTGATCTAGCAATCACGAACAAACTACAAGCAAATAATTTTATCGAATAATCAAAAAAAAGTCAAAAAGTCAATTCACCCCCGCTAAGGCTGAGACCGGTGAAAATTCAGAGCACTGAAAATAGAACTCTGTGGTAATACAATAGAGTTGAAAATGGAGGTTTCGAGTGTCGTGCTGTTATATATATGTATACATTGACATTTGACTCGACACGCATGTGTTGGATTTTCAACTCTTTTGTATTAGCGTAGACTGCGGAGTTCTATTTTCAATGCTCAGAATTTTCTACGGCCGTCCGAATTCCGGAGCATATAGTCCCAGCCCAAGGGTGAGACAATATGATCCGTAATTCGGTGGCCCCAGGAAAATTTAGAGCACTGTAAATAGAACTATGTGCTAATACGATAGAGCTGAAAATCGATCACACCAGTGTCGTTTTGTCAAAATGGTTCGCTATATACTAAATCTGACTCTCTCTCTCACACACACTTAATTATACACACACTTACTCACATTTTAGTAGGGTGTATCCCCTGTACACCATTTTCATTATAATATTATTAGCATTGTAGCTTAATATTTTAAAGCAATATTATAAGTATAAAAATCTGACTACAGATTCATAGCATAAGATAATAATTTCTTTTTCTGAAATTTGTTTTTAATAAAATAAACTGATTTTTTATTTTATTTCATAATATTAGCAATAAATATAAATGATTGACACGCGCACTAAGTACCAGTGCTGGATTTGCAGGCTGGGCGGTGAGTATGACACTTTACTAAACCTTTTTTTCTTATCTTTTGTCTGTGACTACTGTCAAATTTGCATTTGACTTACGTCATTTGTCAAATTCAGAAGTCATTGAAGGCTCATTGCATCGAGCACACAAAAAAAATAAATCTTATTGCGACTGCCGGTAACTTTCTTTGTTCATATAAAAACAAAGCATTGTCTAGTGACTTAAATATATCACTTAAGGGTACTTTTGCGAGTTAATAGAAAGTTAAATAGAGTTTGCTGTGTATATTTTTAAAAATGGCTCAAGACCCAGAAAGGTTTGATTCTATGTTGTTAGCAATGGCACAACAGCATGAAGGAGGTGTAAAAGAGGTAAACAAATATTTTTTAATTTTCATTCATTGTCTTCTTGCCCAACAACCACTAACAATAATATTATGGCTAGCTAGTTTGTAGCAACATTGTCATCAATAAACATGCTTTAGCTTTACTCAATTTGCAAATTTTTAACGCTTTTATATGATGTTATGTATTAAGTAAATATCTATTCGATTAGCTTGCAATATATTTTAATATTTTCAACATTTGTTCATTAAAGCTAAACATTCCAGAAAGTTCTGTTTACACATGGCTCTAGCTTTTGAGTAACATAACCTTTAAAATGGTTTTAATTTGATTATTACTGATTTCCGGTTTTATTATCTTGCTTAAACTTTAATTGCAATTTAAAAATTGGTGTCTTAGGTTCGAATTCCAGTTAGACATATTTTTGTGATTCTTTTTGTTTAATTTTTTGGTATAATTTTTTGCGATAGACTTACAATTGGTTAATTTATTCTGTATTACTAGAAATCCAAGCAAATCTTGGTCACCCAGGTACTTATAATTAAGTATACTATTTGTAAAAGTGACAAATGTATGTTACTTTCAAAATATTATTTCGTTCTCGAATGCTTTTTTAAAGTTCTATTTCCTTAATGATTATATGCACAAATATTATGAATTTCCTTCGTGACTTATACTCAAATATATTTAATTAATTATGCATTTCAAAATTTCAGCTACTTGGAACTATAGTAAGCTTCTTGGCAAGAAAAACTGATTTTTTTACTGGTGGCAAAGAAGGAGAATGGGAAAAGGTAAGAGAATAAATGACAAAAACTATTTCAATATGTCTTAAGTAACATTGAGTATTTGTTAAAATCACCTTTAAAAATCTCTGCTGTACTTCCAATGACCAAGAAAGTAAGACAATCATGATAAATTATTCCTTTTCTTGTGTAAGAAGAAAAAACACTCCACACATTTAGCACCACACTGCACTGGTGTTTTAAATTAGATATTAAATTTTCAGGTTGTGAAAGACATATTTTACACTCATGCAAAGAAAGCTAAAGAAGAGAAAGATAAAATAAAGAAGGAAAAGGAGGAAGCTGAAAAGAAATTAAAAGAAATCCAACAAAAGAAAGAACAAGAGCGCCTGGCTAAAGACTTTGAGCCGGCTTCTGTGACTGAACTAACTGAGCAGGAGGCGGCAGAATTACAGGAAACTATTGATAAGAAAAAAATTAAAGGTATGTTTTGTTAATTTTTCTATTTCAGTCACAACAGTTTAACTAACATCATGTGGGCTGACTGAACAGCAAGTAGATGTATAAAGATAATGTGGAAAATATAACTTTGACAATTGTATTCAATACTTAGTTTTTAGGGTTCCATACCTAAAGGGTAAAAACGGAACCTTATTACTGCGACTTCTGTCTGTCTAATGTCTATCACCAGCATGTATCATGTGAACCATGATGGCAAGACAGAAATTTTCACAGATGAGGTATTTCTGTTGCCGCTACAACAATAAATACTAAAACAGAATGAAATTAATATTTAAAGAGGGACTGCCATACAACAAATGTGATTTTTTACCGTTTTTTACTCAATATTAATAATGGCACAAGGTACACTTGAAATATTGAGTTATTAATTGCCTTTAAAAATATATCAGGTTTGGTAAAATCAATTATGGATATTTTGGGTACAATATACGGCTTATGTAAAGACATTTAAGCAGAATTTAAAAAAAAATTAATAAATACCAAACCTTATAGTAATTTTTTAAAGTGAAATAAATATTTAGGGCGGCTCCATACAACAAACTTGATTTTTTCCCTGTTTTTTGCTCAATATTAATATGAGTACTCGATATTAGTACTAATAGCTGTATGTCATGCACGGGTCCTACTTGCACTTGACTGGTTTTTTTATTATTGCTTAGATGGCTAATTGGGTATTTGACTACATGTAAAAATTTAGTTATCTTTATCTTTAATACATTCTGAAATAATGAGGTATTAATTACAACTTGATAAAATTTAAAAAAAAAAGATTTTATATGGAGTTTTGAAATTATGTGCATTTCAATGTTACAAAAAGTTGGAATATTTTTTACATAATAGTCTTGTTGAATAAATAATTATTTTTCGTCTCTTCTATGTTACCATGATAATAAACAATCTAAAACCTAAATTTTTGTAAACCTCAAAAAGTAACGAAGATACAAACAATTTAAACCTTCAATAAGAAAGAGATTGATAAATCGGTCTGTGAAATTACGATGTGCTACCACCATAATATATTTGTTATTATACATGTATGGTGGTAGAAGAATCCTCAAGTCGTACCTAAATGGTAGATTAAACTGCAGGGAAGTTTACTTGGACCAGTGCTTTACTTAATCTTTACTGCAGACCTGCCAACAAGTGACCATGTAACAACTGCCATGTATGCCGATGATACAGCTTTTTTCTAGGTACATAAAGATCCCACGATAGCATCAGCCAAATTACAGGCTCACATTCGTAAAGTGACTGGCCTGGCTAGATGGATGATTGGCACATCCAGGCAAATCAGAATAAGTAGGTTCACATAATGTTTACCCTAAGAAGGCAAACATGCCCTCCAATAAAATTACACAACAAAGATATTACCCGGTCTGAAGATGCTAAATACCCTGCACCTGGACGTATCAATCGCAGGCTACTTGGAGTAAACATATATGGACAAAGAGGAAACAGCTTGACACAAAATTCAGGTCAATGTACTGGCTTCTAGGTCTTAAATCGAATCTATCACCAGAAGGCAAAATATCAGTCAACAGGGCCATCCTTAAACCTATCTGGACATATTTAGTATTCAGTTTGTTTTCCGTGTTCCGTAGTAAGACCCCTACATTTCATTGCGTATGCTAACGATATGCATAATGTACTAAGACACTGCACATCATTTCAGTTCGCGGATGACACCTGTCTTTTGATAACCGATGCGGATCCTCTCTCGGCATTGGCTAAACTGCAAGAAAACCTCAATAATATCATCATGTTGTGTCACGACGGGCTTGTCCTGAATTAAAACAAAACTGGTTCACATTTGTTCACCATATAATGACAAAAAACCTTACAAAAACACAAGAGTCAACGTGATTGTGATGTCACTTGCTCAGTGACATCACAATCACAGTGACTTTTGTATGGGGTGTTTTTACAAGACTCACAAAAATGCTTGAAACAATCTGCAGTTTCTATAAAATTATTTATTTTTAGTTTACTATTCCTTTTGGATTTTTATTTTTATTTTTCAGAGCACTATTCATTTATGTAATAAAAAAAATATAGTCAAGTACCCAATTATTATTATTATTAATGAAAATCATTAATAACTGACAATTTTTAAAGCTGTTTTAGACTTAGCTAAGTATTAATTAGACTGCTTGTATATTAGGTCTTTACCTATGAAATTGCCGTTTTTTATGAAAAAATTTAAACGAATTTTTTTCATGTATTTTTATTTGTATTAATCGAAGTAATCATCCATGCAATCAATGCATCTTTGCCAACGCAGTGGCAGTTTATTGATGCCCTTCTTAAAGAAATCAGCTGGACGGGAGGCCACAAATTCTTCAAAGGCATTTTGTACTGCCTCTCGTGTATTGAATTTTTTTCCCGCCAAGAAGTTATCCAAATTCTGGAAAAAGTAGTAGTCTGTAGGCGCAAGGTCTGGTGAGTAGGGCGGATGACGGAGAGCTTCTAACCCCAGTTCTTGCAACTTGGAGACCGTCTGCTGTGCAGTATGAGGTCGCGCGTTGTCGTGCAGGAGCAGCGGAGACGAGTGATTGACCAATGCTGGTTGGAGATGTGACAGTGACAGCTTCTCCATCATTGTGTTCAGTTCTTCACAGTACACATCTGCAGTAATGCTCACCCCGTTTGGTAAGAAGCTGTGATGAATCACACCGGCGCTAGACCACCAAACAGTGACCATCACTTTTCTAGGGGTAAGTTTTCGTTTAGGGCATTGTTTAGGTGCTGAACCAGGATCCAACCAACTTGCTGGGCGCTTGCGGTTATCAAACAGAATCCATTTTTCATTGCAGGTAACAATGCGGTTCAAAATCCCTTCATTTGTGTGTCTGTTGAGCAGTGCAAGGCACGTCTCGACGCGTACTTCGCGCTGGCGATCATTGAGTTCGTGGGGCACCCATTTGTCACGCTTTTTTACCTTGTCAATTTAACGCAAATTGACCAATATTGTTTTGACGCTAACGTCGAAGCCGTAGATTGTGTATCATCAGCTTCCACAATCGCCTTTAATTCGTCATTGTTGACCAAAGTCTTCGGAGGAGAGGAGGAGAGAGAGGAGGAGGAGGAGCGAAGTTCATTTTTCAGGTCGAAATTTCCAGAACGGAAGCGAGCAAAAAAATAACAGGTGGTGCGTTGGTTTGTAGTGTTAGCTCCGTAAACGTCGTTGATGTTGCGTGCCGCTTGTGCCGCATTGCTGCCACGACGTTACTCATATTCCATAATTTCTCGAATTTTTAACGTATCGATGAAACGATGAAAATGTAACACTAATCAATAAACAAATGACTACTTTAGGAAAAAGAATTCCATGTTTTTAAAATAAAATTTGAATTCTAAGCCAAACAAAAATTATTTTGATTTGAAATGGCCAGTACTGCGGAGCGGCAATTTCATAGGTAAACCTATTATTATATTTTATTACCTCTACCTCTAATATTTAAAATCTTATCTTTTTATATTTATCTCTTTTGATTTAGTTGCTACATCAAATCACTGTCTTTTTTTTCAGAGACCGAAAGCGGAAGTGGGGATGCATCTGGAAATGAGGAAGACAAGACACCTGAGGAAGACGATCCCGAGGAAAAAGGAAAAATAAAGCCCAACGCTGGAAATGGCTGTGACCTTGAACACTACAGGTGGACACAGACTCTTGAAGAAGTTGAGGTAAGTAATAGATGCATAATATTAGATTCTCGCCAGTTTGACACGGGATTAGGCAGAGACTACACCTAAGTGTGGAGATGGAGGAGACCACACCTACCTAAAGTATAAGATAATTTTTTGTTATTACTTATTTTTATTAGCAAATGCTACATGCTCTATTTGGATTGTGATGCAGGATTGCGATATTTATAGCGTATTAGTATCTCGTGTGCGTATCACGTATTGTGAGTGCTGGAAGAAAAAATATGACAAGAAATACATAGTTTGAGGTTGGATGTAAAACTGTAAAAATATTGAATGTGGGTAATTGAATTTGAGCTATGGGCTGTACAGAGCCACAAACTGATGACGAATTGTGATAAGTAGGTATATAATTGTGTAATTGTGAGATTGAATTTTGGATATAATACTAGCTACTGTTTGCCGGCCGCTCGCCTGCGTGGTTTTTTATAGTGTTGCCAGGTGCGATTTCATTAAAATTTGGACAGTAGTAACTGCAAAAAAAATGCACTTTAACGGCGAGCTATCCCTCGACCTTTACGAATTATCCCTTTTTAGTTCAAAACGGAACATGTTATGTAAAAAATTATTTTCTGCTCGCTCGGTAGCTCTTTACGTGTAGAATTTTAGTAGTTTTCCTATTTATTCGCATAAAATCCTATGTCATAATTTAACTTGGCATAATTTAATTTGTCCTAATAATAGTTACGCATAATATTAATTTGGCACAACTATTTAGGCATATTTTTTTGACACAAGCACTAAGCATAATATCTAATCATTACGCATACTTATTATTAAGCATACATTTATTTACGCATAATGACGGTGTTTTACCTGTAAATAAAACCCATATTAAATACTTACCTTACTTGAAGCTTACTGATATGAGATGGCGCTAGCGTGCTCGACCTCGTCTTGTCTCTTTCCTTCTCGTACCCTCTCGCTCGCACAGCTACCTTGAGAACCCCACCATGGCGACGCCACAAGCAGTGGCCTAATTTAATTTAAAATCATTGAGTCGAATATCACCAGGCAGTATTAAAAATGTAAGCTTCAAGTAAGGTAAGTATTTAATATGTGTTTTATTTACAGGTAAAACACCGTCATTAAATACTGTACGCATACTTGAAGCTTACTGATATGAGACCTGTTTGTTATCGCCTGGTGGGAAAAAGACGCCAATGTGAAGGCATATTATACATTAGAAGAGCTTAGAAAATAGGAATGTAAAAAATACCTTACTAAGATCAGTAGATTTATTGATTTGTACTAATTAGTAAAGTATAAATTAATTACAGAATAAAGTATAAGTAAATATAAAATCAGTTTGTAGGGCTAAATATTTGAGGCAAACTTGTTGATTTACCTGTGCGAGACGACTTTACTTCTCTGCGATAAAAACGCGAGAAAGTATTACTTGATCGCCAGTTTCCTTTGTCCAATATTTGATCAAGAGGTAAATTATCAACCCAGTTTTTAGTCGCTACGGCAGAGCGAATACTTCCTGGAGGGGCAGTAATACCTGCTTCACGAAATACAGTTTTTACCCAACTAGCAATAACCGTTCTGGAGGCCGGCTTAGGGTTTCTTCTTAGATTAATGAAAATATTATGTAAATTACATTCTTTCCGTTTTTATTTTAATAAACCAATGGTCCGCTTAACCCAAAAAACAGGATCTAAATTTCTGGAACTATTGTTTGAAAATCTTCCATTTCGACTGTCTGTAGTTCGCAATATCAGTTATAGATCCGTAAAGAGGCAAAAAACAAACCGAGTCTTCATCTACAGTGAAGTGTTCTGAATCAACCGCTAATACTGTCAAGTCATGGACTCTTCGGCCTGAGCATAAAAGGAGCAAGGTGGCTGTATGTCGACAAGTTTGGAAAACATTGTTTTTATCGATAATTTTCTTTTCCAAATGCTTCAATAAATTGTCTATATTCCATACACTTGTTTTTCTAGAGACTGGTTTATTTACAGCGATCGACTTAAGCATATGATTTACCAGAACATGTGAAGATAATTTGCCCGCATCTTCAACACTGCACAATGTCGACACGACCGACTTGTGTACTAATATAGTATTGTAAGCTAGACCATCAATAAGATGAAGATCAGCTAAATATTTTGCTAGAACAGATCCCGACGGATGAGTGGCATTTTCTTTATTAGTGCGGCACCATCTGAGCCAGCGGTTCCACGCCACTTTGTAAGTTTTTAGTGTCGATGGACGTCAAGAGTTTTTTAGGAGATTAAGGTGGTTTATATTCCAGTCCTTTAGCTCCTCTGTCCACCCCCATATTTCCACACCTGCAATTCCATGTCTTGGGTTCCTGCTGGGGGGTGACCTGTCGCAATGTCTATTATATTCAGGTGTAGATTCTGTATGGTGAACGGGGCTGTTACTGCTCGGGTTCTTAGGTCCGCCCTCCAAAATACTCGTTCCCATCTCGGGACTACCAACAGATTGAACCCTATCGCCTTGTTCAAGTGCATGAGCACCTTGGGAACTAGATAAGGTGGCGGGAACACCCAAGCGAGGGGATAATTCCAGGTTCGGGAGAACGCATCGTGATATATCGCCTCCTGATCCGTTTGATCCAGACTCACATAATTGGAAACTACTTTCGACGTTTCGCTTGCAAAGAGATCGATCATCGGTGTTCCGGATTTCTTGAACAGGTTCTCTGTGCAATGAGGCAGTAAATGCCATTCCGGAAGACTCAGATGTCGTGATAAATGATCTGCATGACTGTTGTACCTTTCCGGTAAGTGGTGTACCTGTAGTTCTATGTGGTGTAAGTCTAAAAGGTGAAATATTTCTTTTGTCAACTGGAGCAACGGTAATGACCTGGTTTTTTTAAATAAGACACAACAGTCTTGTTGTCGCACTGTAGGAGGACTGTGAATTTCTTTATCTTGTGACATAGACTTTGGAGTGCCTTTAACACCGCTAACATTTCTTTTTGGTTGCTGTGCAAATTTTGTTCTGGACCTGTCCACATTCCAACCCATAGATATTTTCTCCAATTGGGCTCCCCAGGCTACGTTCCAGGCGTCCGTAGTTAAGAATTTCGTTGGAGATGGAAAATGAATTTGTGACGACAGGTCGCAATTGGCCATCCACCACTGCAGTTCCATTTCTACTGTGTTTGGCAACTGATGCACGGCAGTAAGCGGGCTCTTCATGGCAACGTTTAAGAAGATGAGAGTGTCTCGAAAGTGTAGTCGTCCCCTCGGAATCACAAACCGAGCAAAAATTGAGGAGTCCGACAAGACTTTGCAACTCTTTTAGGTGTATTTTTTGAGTTTGAAGGATTACGGAAATCTTTCTTTTTAGGTTTATCACCTTCTCTAACGGAATAGATTTTACATTGCGACATGGGACCCATTGAAAACCCAGAAAGGTCAGACATTTGGACGGAGTCAGCGTTAACTTTTCGAAATTGATTTGAAGGCCCAGATATTGAAGTCTTTCCACTACAATTTGGATATGTAATTTTAGTACTTATATGGTAATTTTGATTGACCACCAAGAAATCGTCTAGGTATACTATGACGCGTATACCCTGTTCCCTTAGAATTTGAGCAATCCAGTTGCTTAAACAGGCAAAGACCCTTGGGGCCGTGCTGAGGCCAAAGGGAAGACACGTCATTTGAAGAATTTCCTTGTCGTAAATCAGGCGTAGAAATCGTCTGTGAGAACGAGCGATTGGCGAGAGATTGAAGTAGGCCTGGGACAAATCCACTTTGCACAACCAATCGTTCGGTTGTAGGAAGTCTGGGACCCTGTTCGCATTTATTAACCTGAATGGTTCGGTTAGTACATATAAGTTCAACTTGCTCAACTTGCGAGCCGTCTTTGTTCGGAACGAGAAACATGCTCGAAATGAAGCTGGGGGAAGATCGAACTACTTCGAGAACTTTCTCGTCCTTCATCTTTTGAATTGCCTTTGACATTACTTCGCACTTTCTTGTCACTAGGCAGGTGCGTGTCATGTCGGGGAGGCGAAGAGGAACCTTCGTATACAAAGAGTCGACATTTAGGTTTACCTCATCTTTAGCCCAAGATAAAAGTAAGTTTAGAGTCTGTTGCAGAGCATCGCGCTGTTTTAGAAAACAAAAGGTAATACCGGCGTAAGCTTTATCTGCGTAAGCTAAATGACGTAGACTATCATAAGCTTTAATTTCATCGTTAGCTTCTAAATCAGTAAAACCTGGCGTATAATTATACCGCTTTTGCACTTCTGCATAGCGAACTTCGCTCCATTCATCTTTATCAAAATGTTGAATTTGTTGCAGCAAATTAAGAAACTTTTCAGGTGCCTTTGATACCGAAGGCTCCTTTAATTTAACTCCAATATCAAAATTAAAATCTAACTTGGCATTATTAGTCCATGCTAAAAACGAAACCTAATATTAGGATTTCATGCAAAAAGCTTGAAAATGTGAAATATGAACGACAAACAAAAGTATTCCTTGACGGTAGTTAAAAATATTTGAAAACCATAGAAAGATTTGTGTTTTACTAAAAATACGTATGTACTTAAAACTAAAAAGCACGAACGTAAAAAGCATTACCACTATGCATTATATTATAAATAGTTCTAATTATAAAGAAATCTAAAAAATAAGTACAAAAAAGTCTATGTGAAGGTAGAAATTTCTAGAACAGTGGTAAAATGTTCTAAATTTTCTTATAAAATTACTGAATTCCTTTAGAGGGTAGCGTATATAACTTAATTATTATAGATTCTATAAAAATAATGATCTATTTATAGAAATATTTTCAATACGAACTGTAAAAACCGTTAGTTAGTTGTATTCACTTTGTAAGGAAAATAAAAATGAGCACTTACATGAATAGCTGCTATATCAGGCTCACACTTATAAAATAGAATAAAAACTTAAGCACTTATCACAAAATGAACTGTTGGTAAGTGCAGACGGGTCGAAAATTCAGACGCCAATGATTTGAAATTAAATTAGGCCACTGCTTGTGGCGTCGCCATGGTGGGGTTCTCAAGGTAGCTGTGCGAGCGAGAGGGTACGAGAAGGAAAGAGACAAGACGAGGTCGAGCACGCTAGCGCCATCTCATATCAGTAAGCTTTAAGTATGCGTACAGTATTTAATGATATTTAAGCACACTTTTACAAAGCATAAAGACATTTAAGCATAATGATATAAAAATATTTAAAGACGTTTTGAACGCGATAAAAAGTTCTAACCTAACCCAAAACTATACAAACGTTATTTCACGCGGGGTTTTTGTGAGGCCATGTTACTACTCCGGAGACGTTTTGAACGTGATAAAAAATTGTAACCTAATCCAAAACTACATAAACGTTATTTTGCGCCGGGTTTTTGTAAAGCCGTGTTACCACTCCGAAGATATTTTGAACGTGATAAAAAAGTTTTTACCTAACCCAAAACTACATAAACGTTATTTCACGCCGGGTTTTTGTGAAGCCGTGTTACCACTCCGAAGACGTTTTGAACGTGATAAAAAAGTTCTTACCTAACCTAACCCAAAACTACACAAACGTTATTTATGCCTAACGAGTTATGCCAAAAAACAATTAAGTATTGTTATGACAAAACATTAATTAGTCTTAATGTTAATTATGCCTATTGAGGTATGCTACATTAAATTATGCCAAAAAAATATATACGAAAAAAGGGAACCCATTTTAGTTAAATGGGAGCGAGCGAGCAAAATTTTTTCTAATTTTACCTACTGGTTAAATTTTGTTACGGAAATCCCTATCTGAAAGACTGTATACTTGGCAAAATAAACAAATGCGAAAAACAGAACATAGGTACTAAATATATTGCAATTCACTTAGTTAAAAGCGAGCGAGCGAGCAAAAATGTTTTCCTATTTTGAAAGGTTAAATAAAATCTGTTAAACAATATAAGAAAGTAAAAAAATAAGAAGCCACCGCCCGCGTGCTGTACAACTGTAGATTACTACAACTATAAGCTCCAATCTACGTAGCCTACTACTAAACACGCTACTGCTGCACCGCGTCATGCTATAGTTACTTTTCAAGTATATTAAGAATTTCTACCTGTTCAAGACAAAGACACAAGAATATTGTGTAATATTACTATAAATTTATCGGGACATTTAGCGTCCCGATCAGGTGCAAATCGGGACCCGTCCCTCAGACCCCTGAAAAAGGATCCCGCGCAAATCAGGACCTGGCAGTGCTAGTTTTAAACGATATCTTTGTAATTAGTAGCTTAATCGTAATTCTGATGTACTCGTAATATGAGCGCGGGCGGTGTACTTGCAGCTGCAACGAGCGATTCCCATCGCTCGTGTCGTGCCGCCCGCCGTCGACAGCTTGAATTTATTTTTTCGCGCGTATATTTTTAATTTAGTAAAGACGCGGCGGAGGACTCTAATTTATAATATTTAGAGATGCAAAAAGTGTGACTTAGTATTTTTCAAGCTTTTATTTGATTTCACCAGTCTCTTTGTGTGTAACCAAATTGAACCACTTCTCAGTTTCCGGTTTCGTTAATTTTGCATGCATATGTATACCTCGTGACAATGCATTATTATAATAACATGAAACTGATCTGATGCTGGAGCCCGAAGGTCGTCACAGACACTCCGCAATAAAAGATGCAAACCATCGCGTATGCGGCTCATATAATTGGTCTTGGCGAGTAGTTTATCTCTATACGGTATTCAGGGTCTGATGATGATGTCATAGGAACTCCGTAATAAAAAAGCTTGTTTTTTTAATCATAATACATTATTTTAATCCTTTAGAAGCAAACAGTATTCTGGTGAAATAGATGTAGATGAATGAAATAATTTAACACAGTGTTTTTGTAATAGTATATTAAATTATCACAGTTTCTAAAATTTTACTAAACTATAAAGAGATTTACAATTATTATTAATTTTTAATTATTAATTATTATTAACGATAAGATATGAGTAATAATATAAGCACATTTTTATGATGTATTTACAAAAACGTGCATATATATTTAGATAATTATCCCAATCACAAAACAATGCTTTTGTTTATTACATACCTAATATGAAAATATGAATTCCAAAAGTTTTGTGAATTATGTTATCAAATATTCTATTATTGAATCTTGATGCCAAAAGTCAGACAAATTAAAGTGGTACAGTGGTATTTACATAAAGGTTTATTACTTTTAACAAATCGAAACTTATGAAGACATTCTGTTTTACACAATATAATTATTTTTATTTACTTTCCTACAAAACAAACAAAACATTCTTTAAGATTGATAATAATTGATATATCATGATTTTAACATTCTTTACATTTTTTCTTTTTGACAAGCCAGTATGAAGTAATAATATAATTATACCATATTATCTATTTAAAAAAATATATTTTAATTAACTAATTATAAATTGCATTCCTATATAAAATTAATATTAGGTATATACAGTTACTTAATATATTGCACTAATACATAACATACTCCTTGTTATAGAAGATTATAAAGATTAAAAATACATCCACCAATCTTAACCAAGTATGGCAATTGTCATCCCAAATTAGGGGAAAAACAGTAATTATACAATAATTTTTATGTGTGTGATTTAAATTTAACAATTGGATATTTGGCAACATTTAATTTTTCTTAATACATTCAGAAATAATAAGGTATTACAAGTTGATAAAAGTAAAAAAAATATATATATTGTGTAGTTTTAAAATACACAAAATATGTAATTTACGTGCTTTTGAAAATTACAACAAAGTTGGAATATTTATTGCTTATTATAACTGTAAAAAAACCTACTTAATTTAAAAACATCTGATACAAAAAGATTTACTGGTTTGGTAAGTATGAACATTAACGCACAAACCTCGGTGATATTTAAAAAAAATTGTGGGTGTTTTTGCATATTTCGTGGCCACTTAGGTGTTAAATATATTGATTTTTAGTATACCTACTTATTTTTCAGAGCTTTATTCATTTATGTAATAAAAAATTACTGTCAAGTTCCCAATTGCAATAATATATTATCAACATCAATGCAAATAATGTATTACTCGTTCCATTGTCATACAATATGGTTTTGAATGCTTATTATTAAAATGTGGAAGTTTTATTTTGGAAATATTTATATATGCTCTTAAAACATAAAATTTACTGATGCTTTAACGTTATTCTGTTCACCTAAATTAGTACCTAATAGACACTGGCATAATTAGCATCAGTGTAAATTCAATGTACAATATACTACAATACACATCCAAAAATCTCAGTAAATTATATTATGTATTACAGATTAAGGCGGTCACCCATCCAGCGGAATTGTTAGTGACCGTCGCTTCACTCTTTAAACTTTAGCTACATCTAGCGACTCGTCTATTTTTAAATTAAAATAGGATAAATTATTTACTTACATATATTCACATAAAACAACCTTTCCATGCACTAATTAAATATTTATAAAAAGTTCTACTTCTCATCAATTTGATTTTAAATTCTATCCATAAGAATATGGTTTTATTTACGTCGGCAATAAAAAGTAAGTTAAGGATATTACAATGATGGTTCTTTTCGTTGTTTTTGGTCGTTTTCCTACAAGATTGCATAACACAATCTTCGTGTCATCGTAGCGAAAATCTGGCCTCGTAGATCGTTGGACGTTTAACATCTTCAGGAATATTTGTATATGCCCGTCTCCTTACGCATTCGCACTGAAACAAATAAAGTAGCAATTCTCATCCTTACTAATATAGTAAATTACTAATTATAAATGTGAATGTTTGTGGGTGTCTTTTACTCTTTCACACAAAAACTACTGAACGGAGTTTGATGAAATTGTCGATGGTAGTAGTTTAGGTTCTGTATTAACTGTTAACACAGAGACTACTTTTTATCGCGGAAAAATGTACGGTTCCCGCAGAATTTCTTTTTGCGGGTACGAAGTAGCAGGCAACATCAAGTACATAAATTATTATATTTGCATACTACAATAATCTTATATATAATGCTACAAATGGATATCATTAAATATTATGTGGTATTTTGTTCAGTGGTCATGGACTGTATTAACAATTTTATCTACATGATTATTAACTACTGCTATAGGAAATAGCATGATGCATTAACATTAATAGATGTTTAGTTTTGTAGATGTAGTTTTTAAAACAAAAAATATGTATACTCACTTTCTACAAAACATATAGCCGCTAATATACATGCCGAGAACAGTATCGTCATAGATATAACCAGAACAGTGATTTGATGTGAATGATCACAGCAACATGTCTTTGGTCCTTTGGCGGAGCACGGTTTCGTGAATCCATTTACTACGGTAAAATGTGTCGAGCTGGCTATAGACGTCGTGTCCTTCTGAGCTATGGAACCTCTTTTGACGTCCGACCAAAACGTATCAGCTGGCTCCTCGGTATCGATACTACATTGGTATTCTTGGGAAATGCGGTGCGGTTGTGATTCAAACCGCACTCTTCTTTGGGATGTCTGACGTTCATTCGCGCTAGCTGGGCAGCGTTAAGCAGCAGCGATCCCGATGAGACGCTCTGTAATGGAAAATAATATTGATGTTAGTTGTAAAAATAATTTAAAAAATCGTTTATTTCCGAAGTAGTTTTTACAAAAATTTGCTACTTATTCTGGCTCCTAAACTAGGCGATGCCTCTCCTAGGCCTTTACTCAAGATGCATTCGATAAGTTCGATGGCGAAGTATGAATTTAAAAATGTATGGGATTTGACATAAGTCATCGCTAAGTGACATGTCGCTCGCGATGACTTATGTCAAATCCCATACATTTTGTTTACGAACATTGCCGTCGAAATTATCGAATGCATCTTGACTAAAGGCCCTAGGGGGAAACGTGTGTGCGTGCGTGCGTGTGTGCGTGTGTGTGGGACTGTGTATATTATGTGAGGTGTTGTGTTAATTGTATACTTATATTAGATTTTCCGAATCCTTGTATGTCCAATCTAATAAGCGATTGAGTCAAATGTTTTTTTGCTCCTCACACGGAACAATGTTGTAAGTGTTTACTAGTCTGTAATTGTAGATAAATGGGAATAGGAATACTTGTACAGAATCTGTAGGCAATAGTAGTATTAAAGTGGATATTTTGGACTCCGAAAACGAAGCTGCGTTCATGTGTTCGTAGTTTCGTTTACCTTCGATTGAGTGACGTATTTGTGTACATTTTCGACCACACCTATGATTTTAATTTTTAACTACCGAATGGAAATGAATGGCATGGTTGGGGCAGTAACCTGCGGTATCATAAAGGTTAAGCAGAACTAATCCTGGGCAAACGTTTCTATCTAAGTACAAAATAAATGTTATCAGGATTTTTATTACTTTTATTGCAATCTGAAATCAGTGTGGAGGCGTTGGGTTTTACCGTTTTTAAGATGATTACAATGGTTAATCTCAGTACATAAAAGCATATTGTGATCTTGGGTTGACATGTATGGTATTCCCAGATCATACGTGACACAAATAATCTCCATACTGCCATTCATTCGAACAAATCCGGTTTGCGTAATCTATTATTCCTGAGTATCCGTTTTCATATACGTGTTCTAACATCCGGAATTCAAGGTATAAATGTATTCTATTATCAAAATCGTGTGACTAATCTATAAACAACGTGTAAATCTATCTTGGCCAAGGAACCTATAAAATAAATGGGCAAATTGTAAGGCTAGGCCTATGAAATTACAAAACAAATTCCTGAACTTTACCAGATGTTTGGTATTTGTTGCGTAAAAAAGGTGTGTTCCGTTTTCCAGTCGGCTATTATGAACTTCAACTGACAAGTGGGAATGGGCTTCATTTTGACGTTTGAACTTCTTAAAACACAATTTAATAAAAACATAAGTTAAAAAAACTATAACCCTATAAACGTTATAAAAAAGGGGTCTAAAGAGGTCGAAACAAGAAAATAATTCAGATAGAAATCCAGAAATGCATAGGTACAAAACTGGTCAAGCTAGAGCCATGGTTTATAATAATAATATAATATTTATAAAATAAAATATATTTTATGAAGGACAATAATATATATAATATAAAAATTATATATTTATAGTCTTTTAATCAAATATTTTAAACCTCAAGATTATAATTTATTATAATATTAAGGCTTTGACGAACGAACCTTCATACAATAAAAGTTACGCCATCTTTTTCGCCATACTTAAAATGTCAGCCATCTTGTTTTCACCACAATTCAAATGTCAAAATGGCCCTAAAAATCTCAAAAATTTTACAGAGACACATTTTGCATCAACATGTCTCGTCTATAATATATACGTCTATACTGTATCTTTTAATACGTAATGTTCGAAAATTGGACAACTAGGTTTGTACGACCGCATTTTAAATTAAACGTGTATTTTGACATATTTGTTCAAGCACGCCACAAATATATATATATATATTATATAATATACATATTTGTGGTGTGCTTGCCAAGACCTTTCTTATGATACCAAACACGTAATGATTATTATGGTTTAATTTTTTTAGATGTTAGAATCTTGTTTTATATACCTATGTTACCCGCGGCAGCATTACGAATCTATTGTCACCTCATTCATTAAAATCTGACCAGTAATTTAGACGCTACGAGGGAACAAACATACATACATACATACATACATACATACATACATACATATATACATACATATATACATACATACATACATACATACATACATACATAGACTGCCTAAATCATTACCCTTCCTTTTGGCTTCGCCGTAGTCGGGTAAAAAGTTAAAATGTCAAAATTTTGACATAAGATCTTTTAAAATTGTCTTTTTAAAAAGTTCAAACGTATAAAATGAAGCCCATTCCCGTTTGCCAGTTGAAGCTCATAATAGGGCAGCAGATTGTTATGAGCAATGATGGACGTGAACGAGCAAAGCATGAGCAATGAACACACAACAGGCGTATCGAATTAAGTTGTCAAACTAAATCATCAAGCTAACCATCCCAAAGTAAATATGTAAGGTTAGATAGGGCAAGAAGAGCATGCTTTATTTCTCTCCTTCCAGGTGAAGAAATAAGAAGATTATACTTTTGATATGGCACTGGTCATCTATACCCAGCGGATATGGATGGGATTTAACTAGCCACCAGGAACGAGGCATCATATCGGCTTCCCTTATGAATATTACATAATAGATGACGTTAAGTGCAATAAAATAGAATGATTATTCTGTATTACAATATATATTAAGCTCACGCTCACTCTTACCATTCTGCAAATCTCACGTTTCGTCACTTCTAGCTACCCAAAAGTCTATGCTGAGAATGGAACAGGAAATTACTGCGGTTGGTTATGATGACTTACGATGATTGCCAGAAAATATGAGTCCCTTGAAAATGCTGGGTGTTGCAATAAAAGATCTTACGTGTGTGCTGTGATTGCTCGATGAGCCTTGACTCGACGAAGAGCCACCGCGCGACCGCGAGTCGCAGCTGCCGCTAGAGCTCGACAGCGACGGCCGTGGTATATGCCATTCTTGCGTTGAGATCTGAAAAGATATGATGATCTGTTACGCTGCTTAACTTGCTGTATGTCATTAAAATATAATTATTTGATGCGAGATAATCAAATAACCTTTGCATGTTTGTAAGCTAAATAAAACAAGAACTTATAAGGTTTAAGGAAGTTACCAAGAATCTATATATCTCTATATATTCGTAATATAGCCTATATGCAATAAGATTACGAATTCAAATTTAACGGGACTAGATCAGCGTTTATGTATTTAAATGGTTACATAGTTTTCTACGTCGAAACAGGAATACGAAGACTTTCCTAGTTGTATGCAAGCGTTCGGTATTATTTAACCAAATGACGCAACTAAATCTAGTCTGATAACCTAGACTTCATAATTTTGTAGAAAATTGAGCTACGTTAGTAGCAATAATAGTTTCTCAGTCATCGGAAAAAATGAAAATTCGGCTTGTGCAGCCTTGAATTAAACGAATTTTTATTGGACCAGGGGGCCTAGCAGGAACATTTGACAACGGCGTAAAAGTAACGTCAACGAATGAAATGTGTATGGGTGCTGTCATAATTTTGACAGATTTTCATACAATTCTCATTCGATAACGTTACGTTTACGCCGCTGTCAAATGTTCCTGCTAGGCCCATATATATTTAAAGTCGAAATGAATTATTTAGGTAGCATGTGATTTCGACAGCACCCATGACATCATGCAATTTAGTGTATGCCTGCCGTAAGCTCCCTAAGTATGTATATTTTTTCAAAGGCAAGGTTGTATGTCCGCATCCGGGAAAATGTGTAACAAAACGTATAATACTCCGTTTATCTTTGTGTTGTTATCGAATCCATCTCTCAATATCAATGCCAATGTCATTATCACAAAAGGTGGAACATGCTCCACAAACGGTTTGACCGAGTATCGCTTACGTTAACTTTTTTATTACACAGAATATTGCGTAAACGGAATGAATACAATAACGCCGATGACTCAAAATAAAGCAAAAGTAGTAAGTATTATAGCCAAAGCATAGCTAAAATCTATACAATTTCAGTTCATTGCAGACTTGTCAACTAGCGTAAGTATTGTTTGCACAATGCCTCCAACGTCGCTTTTACCTTGTCCGAAATTGGATAATGCGGTCGTGAGAAAAATATCTGAAAGGACCCAAAATATTGCGGATATGCCTCTTATAATCGCAGGTTTTGTACATTTTATTTATAATAATTTCGGATACTGCCTGGTGTATTTTTATGTGGCAAAGCATTAATGTTTAAATTTCGCCAAGGGCATACATTTTCTGGCAGTTCCGTTGAAAAAAAAAAACGTAAAAAAATGTGCGCCTATATCTGGTTGTGTAGCCGTTTTAGTTCAACAACCAATTATAAATAGAGTCGGTAAATTTACATTATAAAATTTGGGCACATAATTGTATTGATGATGATATTTCTAATCCTAGAGATTTCTGCTCAGTTATTAATGTCATGAAATGCATGTATATTTACTAACTCTGGAGATGGCATGACCTACGCTGCAACGTTTCTGTTTTGAACTTTAACCATGTAGGCTAAGAAACCCCCGATAACATCATCTGACAACCTAGATTTAGATCCAAGGGAGATTAGAGCAACTGATAACCGTGCACAAAATTGACACGTTTTATTTTCTCATATTTTACATCAAACGATGATATTGCGAAAGGTTAAATGATGAAATCTCTTCCACACTTTAAGGAGATAGGTCTAGTTAAGAATAAATTAACGAGACAAGAGTTATATAACTGAACGATGTCAAGAAAACGCGACTCGGTATTTTTGCGTTGCAACACAAGGCGTTCTCATAGACACACTATACCTACAGTCTACAATTCACAACCGTCATGTCATACTTCAGTCCGTGAATTTGTCCACGTAACACAGAAATGTGAATAAATGACCTTACGTTGTAATGGGATATGTGGTTTTGATGTCAACTTATTTGTCAGTTGGTTATTGTGATAGCGTTAAGCTGTCGCCAAAATTTTAAATAAAGAAAACTGGGAGATTTTATTTCCTTTGGTTGTTAAAGCTTATTTCCTCAATATAGGTCCTATTAGAAAAAAAAATGGCATTAGAATATGTGGAATTTGTCTGGCTACAAGAATATGCGACAAACAACAATAGATAAACTAAAATTAAAGACAATTTACCAATTAGAGGCTCCCATATACTTGACTGACTTTTTTAGTGTAGTCTCAATTCTAAGCAATCATTTAGTAAGTATCATTGCAATTGTGTTTTTAAATAACCACCCACTTCCATGTATGATAATGAAATATATAAACAAGATGAACAATATTGGACAACTATCTATTAATTGACGATAAAGAAGCAAAAGAGAGTTTTCTTGATACAGACCGACAAAGACACGTATATAATGTCAAACAAGTATAGATTAAATCATGTTAAGTTTCATCAATTAAATTTTTAGGTCAAGTTTTGCTCAGAGTCCGATTGATTTTGTCAGATACGCCGTTCAAGGTTTGCGTTCTCTTTATTTGCGGTCTTGTTTCGTCGGCCTCTTGTGCAATAAATCTTGGTTTTGCTTTCGGCCCCATCATCCTCATTGTTGGTTTGATAATGTGATTGATAGGCTCTTTGCGTGTTTTACTTTATATGGCTTATCTCTTTGGCATTTACGATTAACTAATTACTATCCTTCGTCCATGGCATTTTTACTATCGGTTTCCGGGTATTAGTCGGCAATTATTGAAGTTCAAATTATTATGTATTAAGGAATGTATTATTTCTTAAATAATACGTCAGCAATTAAGTACACTAGAAAATTTAGGATCGGCTTAAGTTTTTATTAAAATTTTATGTTGAAGTGGATACTGCTTGAAATATTGCAACTGAAATAACTACGAAAACATTGTCCTTCGCAATATATTTAAATGTGGAATATTTTTAAACCTCTGTAGCTGTAGCAATAGTATGAATTGTCTTTGGTTATTACAAATTTTCGCCCATAAGGCCAGGTCTGGGTCGCTACTAAATTTTGCAACAGCATTAACATACCTAGTTGGAATGTTTGGCGAGGATTGCAATACATTTCAGAGGAAAACCGGTTTAGGTAATAGTGTCCATAATGTCTCTTTACTGAAGAGCATTTTACACTTCAAGTGTTTTAATGACTTTAAATGACTTCAAGAAGTATTTAGATAAACAAATTAATTCCATAGATTATATTATAGGTATTTTAAGGCTTAATTCCTTGTGAGCTCCGTGGCCTAGTGGGTAGACAGTTTGATTAGCACTCAAGGAAGTGCAGGTTCGATTCCCAGGTTGTAGCGTGTACTAATGAGACTTTTTCAGATCTCAAGTACATTATACGGACGCTCTACCGGTGAAGGAAAATATCGTGAGGAAACCCGCACATGGTTGGCCCCAGACGTATTGATCAGTCATTCCTCTGGACTAGTCTGACTGTGTTGTGAAAACGCAGTGTAAGCTTGGGCAACCATACGACATTTAAAACCGATAACCGACTGTCCCAGGCACTACAGTATTTCAAGAGTGGTTACGTCGCTCGGAGAATACGGTATAAATAATCCAATAACGGATGAAAAAGTTTAAGCCTTGAAACATCTATAAACTCTATGGTTCCATAAAAATAGAATTTTCGAAACTATTTAATAACTTCACGATTTCCTAGAACTATAAAACCAACAGATTTATATCTGGTAATATTGAGATTTAGTCGAAGACTAAACCTTGTGAGATAATAATCCTCACGTATTACACAAAGGTACGGCTTTGGAATTTTAATAATTTGCCTCGTTCAATGTTTGGACACAATAATAAAATGGTTTCTCATTAAAACACAGTATTTTATCTAATACTTTTTACTTAGAATTGGTTACCGCTTTCAGATTGTGACGGTTTCAAGAGGAATATAAAATTTAGGCTTTTTTAAATGGAGCCTAAACTCCCAAAAAATTTGTCCACCATATTAAAAGTTTAATTTAATTTTGGTTTTAATTTTTCAAATGCAAGTAATTTTCCATAGCCAGCAATCTATTACTATTTATTTTTAGCAATAAGCACGTGCTAATTTTTTATTTAAACATGTAAGTAAATATATTAATTGGGAATAGTTACTCATCCACGCGGAATATGCACGTTTAATATTCTCACGAGACTATTTACGTATGTGATTTTATAATTTATTGCAGGTGAGCCATACACGTGAACCTATGGTTTATGAGTGTATATTGCATAATCATAATTAAGTATGGAATTTAATTGTTTACTCTAATAGCAACTATTAACTGCTTAAGATTTCTTGGCTAATTTATTGCACGATTTTTCACCAGGTTGTGAAATACACTCGTTCCCCTTCTGGAAATTACATACATAGGACAATATTTAATTTCATACTCCATACCTTCATACCTTCTATTAATTTTCTCTTCATACCTTCTATCTTATTTGGACTAGTTATAAAAAATGGGACTCCCCTTCAATAGCAATAAGATAATAATAGGCATGTTGGCTAAAAAAATTTTTTTCGTCTATTAGATGTTAGACAACATGATAAAAAACAATTTAGAACCCGTTTTTGTATATCTTAAAAAATAACAAGATACAAACAATTTAAATTTATAATATGAAAGAGAGCGATATATGGGCCTGTGACGTCACGAGTTGCACCCTCCATACATTTGTCATTACAAAATGGGCAATATTTTTTATTTGATTATAATTTTTAATCGCGTCAATCTAAATAACTATTTCTTTTAGATTTATGTATCTTTAATCAACAATTTTAAAATTTAAAACTAGGCCCCCTATTATATTCTGTCGTTGGATAGCTCTTTTCTTTGGAAACAACAATTGTTATGACAACTTTGATATCGATATTTGGAATTATGGGACTTTTTATTTCTTAAGAAAAATATTTTAAAGTGAACATATCTTTAAACAATTAAACGTTGTTTTAGTCTATCTTTATAATAGAGTCGCGTTGTCTTATCTTCAATCAATACTTCAACTGATTCATAATCGTAATGGTTTTTTGAGTCATTAAATCAAGCCCGATATAGAATCAGGTGTAGAGTTGAGTAATGCGTTCGGATCACCAACTAGACAGTTATGTAACGTCTGTAATCTTGACGAATCTAATTTAATTGACGAGCATGTACGAGTCAATAACGGTATAGTGTCTAATGATTACGGAACGTATTAAAAAGTTCACTTGCGAATGCGTTAGTGATGTACCCGCTGAGTACACATCACTTTATGTAACTGTTAATAGCGTTAACGATGTGAAAATCTGTGACTTCAAATGAAATAAGAACAGGAATATAAAAGTCGAAGTAACAAATAAATGAAAGGAGGTGAACATAGAATTTAAAGTTCCTTTTGTTGACACTTCAGTTGTATGCCCAATGCGACCTATCCGATAATTTATTATACAAAAAACATTTAGTGTTTCGTGATTACTGTTCCTGTTTTACAATCTTCTAATAAGTGTTGGATAGCTTATTCGGAAGTTTTGTCGCTGCTAATACTTGATATCGAGCGACAGAGACAGACCATGCAATTAAGCTATCTGACACTTTATACTCGTACTATGTGTTGTAGCTTTCATAACTGTGATAATGAACTGAACTTTTACGTCATTAAATGTATTAACCACGTCAAAGATCATGATTGATTGAATGCCACATAATGTAAATATTTCCCAGTTCTTTAGAAATACACGTAAAGTGTTTTCTGTAAATGACTAGGAAGCGTAAGCGATCATTATTTCTATGATTACTGAAGTGATCCTTTGGTGTCTTATTGCATCTCAATACAAATAGGGCATTACATAAGGCAAAGAGTATCACTCGTGATGCCATAAATTAACGATTCGCTTTTGTTATTCAAGTGGTGCATTAGTTAAAGTGGATTTATAAATTGTAAGTTCAGTTACAAACGGGGAAGCGTAAGCGTTGGAGGCTTAGACAATGTTACATTTACCATGGTAATCAGTTGACAAGCATCAACTTTGCTCTCCTTTAAGAGAAAGCGTGTTCTTCTTGGAACACTTTCGATTGCGAATATCACGATGCTCAATAAGATTTAGATTTTAATTCTGCATTCAATTGCATTGTAATGTATTCTTCGAACTACTTTCTTTTTATAAGACTATGTTAACATAGATTTTGTACATAATAGATTTTGTTTGTCAGTGCGAATGTATTGGGCTGATCTGTACTTGTGGTCATACTTGTCATTTCGAGCCATCTTCCGGCCGAGCTACTCCCACTTGCAAGAATATTATATGATTGTTGACTATACAAGTTTTTGCTATTATTTGCGCGTTTTGATATTATTACACATTGAACACAACTCGGAAGTCATCAGCAGATCATAGTGCGAGGGCGTATGTTTATGCTCTTCATAGTCCATCATAAAAAGCAAATCTTCATTTTGCATTGATGGATTCTTCTCAGTTCGTATATAAAATATTTCCTGATTTTGTACACATTAAAAAACAATTATTTTCCTGTGGAGTCTTTATCGTATCACCTTTTTATGATAAAAATAGGTGCTAACTTTAAAAAATATATTTTCCTTGTCAATTTATTATAATGTAGGTCGTATAATCGTATAATGTAGGTATGTCGATCCCTATTACCTCACAGGTAATAAGGATCGACATAGACGTTTTCATTGCCCAATTATCATGTTTTATACGCGGCTGCATGAGGACACGGCCACATAATTCATTGTTCACGCTGGTCACAAACTTAAGCATGTTCATCGTGGTCCTTGAACTCAATCGGTTGTATTTATGATGTTAACGGGAATAGGGTCAATGCGAATCGCTTTGGAAGCTGCTAGGCTACCGATGATGAAGATGATCTATAACCCTTCTATAATCTATATATTCTATTGCTGTTTTTTTCATATTTTTTTTTAATATTCATGAGTAACTCAATGATTTTTCTACGACGAGGTCGTTTGAAATAATTGACTCACTAATCGTTCCGAGACTTGAATAAGCAGGAATATCAATTATATTAAAAAGATAATACGTTATGGATTATCAAAATAACAAATATTCTCGCAAAACGAAATAAAATGCAATTCATTATTGACATGATGTAAAACGATTTTAGATTGTTATTCTCTTTATTAACACGTTAAGCAAAAACTTTCAGTACTGTTTAACTTATATATATATAATAATAAGAATTATGCGGACAGAGGAGTATAGTATTTGGCACAGTTCAAGTTTATGTGGAGGAAGGTGTGCAGAAATGAATGCTTAGATTATGAACACACACTAACTACCGTGCCTTTGATAGATATTAGATACAATTTTATTACACGTTGACGTTTGTCAATTTGTAACAACATTTACATTTTTGGAGTTTACTCTTTAAGAAACGATTTTCATATATAATCCGTTTATTTCATATATTTCGTATGAAAATCTATGAAAGTAAAATCGAATTCACGATGTCCCACGGTCACACTATACGGTGTCGTGAAGATGCGTCGGTCGCTTTGCATTGCACACCAAATTTTACTTTTTGTAAGTTGTACTTTATGAACATAGAAACAAATAAAAAACTATAATATTAAACATCAAACCCGGGGGATAAAAGATAATTGATTAAATATAACCTAACTATTGTTCGATAAATTGCCCTATTGGCGGTTTGCGGAAAAGCGACATCTATTAGTTGTGATGTCAATTACGGAATAAAATTAATAACTAGTTTGTTTGGAAACGCAATATGCTAACACAGATAAATGATTTATGTCGCTTTCACGTTACAACCACGTTACGACACGTAAACCAAGATAATAATAAATATTTTTCTTATAATAAATATAAATAGTATAGAGGGATCTATTTCATACCCCAAGTAACATTTTTAGAGTAAACTCCAGTCCTGCATCGGAGCTGACACACACCCTTTTTTATATTTCTATCTAAGAGGCAAATAAACCATTATAAGTTACTAGCCTTTTCCCGCGGCTCCGCCCGCGTATTTATTGTATCGGGATTCCACGGGAATACTGTACTTTTTCGGGATAAAAAGTAGCCTATGTTTTTCTATCTATCCAGACCCTGAATTACTATTCTATAAATTATGGGTGTATTTCGACCACAGGCCGACCTCTAGTTCTTTTTATTAGTCAACATTTCGCAAAATATGATTGCTCAGTAAACATTTATCATTTAATCCACTACACGGATCACGCTATTAGCCAATATTAGCACAAATTATTTATTTGAGATTAATATACCGCGCTATCTGTTGATATATCCGACTTGTCTCGGTTGATTTGTGAGTTGGATAATTTGAACGATATATATTAACCAGTGCGACAAATTCATGTGTAATTGACTACTAGATGTTTGGACTTCTATATTCCGACGCCTTTATTGCCTGTAGGCATTTTAGACAGTCATATTTTTGACCTACAAATTATTTTTTAAGCATTTGATACCTACCCAGTCTGTGTACTTTGAGGAAGAAGTTTTAGTGTAACTGGCGTGAACAAAGCTCGGGAGATACTTTGTATTACTTGTACCTAACTACATGTTAAATAATACAATTAAAATAAAAAATATGCAAGTGATGGTAATAATTATAACTTGATTCATCGCTGCGAAATCTACGATTTCCTTTATGATTTCCCTACTAGAATAATACAAATTCATGTCTATTAATGATCGATTCTCGTAATTGAGTGGGAAGATCTGTTAGAAAAAGTGGCATTGAAATAGGTTACCTATCCGGATTCTTCGATATGTTATGATGACATCATAATATCTTATGTGCTGCCATGAAGAATATACGGTTATGGTTATTACTATGTTGCAGTAGATGATAGGTTAACGTTAACGTGCAACTTTGTCGGATATGCAGATTTATTATTTTAAGGACCTGTTACACAATCTACTGCTTTGTGTCAGATAGCTTATTTGCATGTTTTGTCTTTGTCGCTCGATTTAAAGTAAGCAGCGACAAAACTTCCGGATAAGCTATCCGATACTAATTAGAATATTGTAAAATAGGCCCTAAGTCTGATTTACATTTATACAAGGACCATGTCTATTTTATACTGTCCCAAATATTTTACGGTATATTAGTATAAAATATTGTAGGTACGGTAAAATGGCAGTCAGTTGTCACGCGTTGCCCCTTAGTCATTTAGAACTTAGGGACACCGCGACCATCGCGTATGCGACGCGGAGCTGCGTTTTTAAGATAGCTATTCAAAATTCATCAGTCATGCTCTGCATGCGCTGTGTAGCGGCTGCAACTTGACATTCTAACTCTTACAATGAAGCGTGTATCTTCTTGTATATTTAATAAAGTTCAATTTCAATAGCTGTCTTAAAATGCAGTGCCGCGTCGCGTATAGTTTCGTTTTGGTGTGAATTGACCTTTATTTAGAGTTACTGCGCTTTGTGTGTTAGTATTTTTTAGTTTCATAGACTTTTAAATCTTCTACAATATAACAACACGTAAGCTCAGTGATCTTAAAGTTCAGGCTTAAAATGCTAAATACAAAGCTACTTGATTTTGATTTAATTTTATTTAGTACCTGGGTAAGTGAGCTTTGCGCGGAGCTATTGTAGAATAAAAAAATATTAAAAAAAAAAAAAAAAATACCAGGGTTCGAAAGGAGTACACGAGGGACATGCTTATTCTGTCTTGAGTTGGGACCCGCAACGAAATCTTATCAACCCACCACATTCCGAATTTCCGAACAACGCAAAAATTAACCAAACTGCCAATCGGACTGTTATTATTAGAGTCGAAATTATTGATATATTGTTGCACGAAGAAATAATAAACATAGATATCTTAAAAATGCACAGTTTCGCAGGGATTAAACCTAGCTAGATCGATTTTTCTCCCCCAAAACTGCCCCTGCATACTAAATTTTATGTTTAAAATACTTGTAGCCGTGTCCGCGATTACGATTATATACAAGATTGTCACGTTTAAAGTATAAGATTCCGTATTTTGACTTAAAACAGATCGTTTAATTTTATCGCCTTCGCGAGTAAGAGAACGGATTTAGACAATGCGTTACCTTGATCACTAGGATCCATATTAATGTACTTCCTGACGTTCTGCTAACCAGATGATAAATACTAGCGCGTCGTTTTTTTACTCGTCACTTGACAATTGAGATTAAGGTCAGCTTGGACAAATTTTGTCCACAAACGACTAAACTTTGAGACTTGTTTCTTTCAGTTACTGTAACTTCCACGTAATACTCATCTTGTTCATATTTCAGTACCTTGAAAATGGAGAGCGTTTGCAAAGACTGTTCAAATAAAAATTGTTCTTTCGAGTTCTTTGTTCGTCATGCTTATGCAAAAAATTATCATAAAATTACTATGCAAATTGATACCTAACCTCTTTGTCGCTTTTAAAGCCTTTAAAAAAAAGAAAGATATCGTAAGTCGTCAAGTCGTCACGTTTCTGTTGTTCGTGATCTTATCCCATGCAATCACGGTTAAACCCCGAAATATCCTAAACAATGGTTAGGACCGGACCGTATAAATGAAGCTTTATTTACATTTTGATGATACGTTGTTGGTATTTTGTAATTAAAGAAGTGATCATTGATCATAAAGGTAAGGTATAAGGGCATGCATTGGCCTTCCAAGAGGTATAATTATTTATAATAATTCTAACACAGTGCGTTATTAGCCTATGGGCATTTTGGATTAATGGTACTGTTACAAATGTCAAATTGTACGCAACGCATCCTATTAAAAAACATGTTCGTTTGAAATTTTGCTTAAATTATGTACGTACACGACCACGATCTGAATCGTGGGTTTTCATACATCGTCTGTCATTTCCATAGAAAAACGACGATAGCGGAGGGCCATTAGCAGAATGGTTTACTCTAGCTATTGTATAGGCGTTCCTAGAATTTCGTCTGCTTTTTGCAGAATTTATCATTATAAACTGTTTGCCTAATTGTGAATTTGTATTTTGTATGCTTACCAAGATTTGTATGCAGCGGCTACAAACTTTGAGCAATATTTAGTTACCACGATATTTTTGATCGCTGCAATATTAATGATATGCTTTTGGTATGTCTGTAAAAGATTTCAGTTTCACACACCTTGAACAATCTTATTATTTTAAAACAAAAACATTACATTTGTAACCTACCCGGTGAGTTAAAAAAAATAATTAAATCATTATTAAAGTGTAAATAATTAAAATTTGAAAATTAATATTTTTTATAAATACATGCTGTATATTATGTTATGTAGTGCTAGACTCTATATTCTGCAGTATAACCGTAAAAACTTTCAACGGATCATTGACATTCGAAAAAAAGTTCTTATTTAAAATGGCTCCTTAGTGATTCGCCAATGTCAGAGTGTGTTGACGAAAACTCTGACTTATGAGTGGGTTTTATGAATAAACAAAGGTACAGTGTACTGGAGGAAGTTTGCTGAATAATCTAAAACCTAGAACAAACACAAACATTTAGGGTTAGTACCACAAACCTTACAGTTTTATTTTGTATTTACAAAACACAGAACATATTTAAGGTTGATAGGGCGAGGAATTGTAGGAGGGTTAGAATCATATAATGAGGATTAGTTTTTTGGACAGCAAAAAAAAAGTCCTGCTGTGAAGTGTCAAATCAAGTCACTTGTTTTGACTTTTATTTCTGGTATGTAGTATTTAGTGCTATAATTATAAATCAATTATGTAATTCGTTTAATGTAAAGAAATAAATTAAATCGAAAACATTTCTTTAAATACTCGATACTTGCAGAATGGTGCAAAACCTATGCAACCGATATTGCCAAAAAAAAAGAAAAAGAAGAAGTAGTTTTTCTTTTCATTCATAACTTTATTTTGTGCTGAGCATGTAGTGTAAATTCTGTGTTTGTCTAATCGTAAGTATTTAGATTTAAATTTACATAATTGTAAGACAACCAAAAAGAGAACAAATAATATTATACAGTTTCCCAAGCCGTACTCAAGTCAAGGTTTGACTGTACTCACGAAACAGCGTCTTAACGTAACGTAACAGTTTGACAGCGTACTTCAGTAACGAGTATCGTTTATTAATACGTTCGTTCTCACTTGATACGCCGTACGATCTATTAATTAAAACAACATCTTAAGTATTTTATTGATATTGTCTTAGCGATAAGAACGGTTTATTAATACGGGCCTTAGTATTTACATTTTTTGTAGTTTTACATATTATTGTGGTTTCTAATAACTCCTCCGGGTTTAACAACATCTTGGAGCGGGTTTGTCATATTGAAAACGAGGTTTTGGCGGCGATTTATGTAATATCTCCTATTCTTCTATCAGGGCGTGTTTTAGTGCTCTGAGGGTGCTAGGTGACAGTCGGCGGCTTCTGACTAGCCTTCTAAGCTCATCTCAGGGTATGTTTAATCGGGTTGAAATCTGGACATTAAAATGCATTAGTATCGATCCATCATCTATATTTGCTAAATAATGCCTTGCATACTCTTTGAGAATCTCTTGAACATATCTTTCTCCAGTTAGAGTGCCAATTATCATGGCCACATACTCTGTGCGGCTTCCTGAAGATATGCCAGCCGATTTTATATGTACACTGCCCCAACATACTGGACTCTTTCTGAAAAGTAGGTTTGAATATATCGCCTACCAGGTCACCTGTACTTAGCCTCCTTACAGAAGTTCAATTTAATTTCCGAAGTTAAAGTGAGTAAATCGACTCATATGAGAACAAAATTCTTGACCATTCATTCTCGTTCATCCCACTGTATGTGTTCACGGGCGTATCACAGTGTTGCTACTTAACTGCGTTTAAGTGTCGATATTCAACAAGTGGAAACTATTTTACGGTCTTCTCGGGTGCTAGTACACCTGGGTCTCCCATTACAAGGTCTTGTCAGATGTTTTTCAGTCTATTCGTGCCTTCGCTTCATCTCTCAACGGTTCGTAACATCACACACTCCATTCTTGCAGTACGACGCATACTGATGCCTAGTTCTAGAAAAATTATCAGAACATTCTTCAGGTGAAAGGGCTATGATAATTTTTTTAAATCTGCTGTTGTCTAACTTAGCTTTTGTAACAAGACTCATCGATCAAGAAAAATTTTGAAATCATAAAGAGATACAAATAAAAATATGGTTAAGTTGAAATTCGAAAAATATTATTTTCGTTTTTAAAGAATTTCTACCTATTTTTGAAATATTGTTACCAACTATGAAGTTGTTTTGACACAACATTAAACTCTTTCGAGTGCTTTTTATTTTGACAGTTTATCTGGTTTACTGTTTACTTATGTGTAAGCAACATACACGTACCGATACGTCTGGAGCGGACTATTATGACAGCACGACACACGAGTATTTGATTTTCAGCTCTATTGTATTAGAATGGAGTACTATTTACAGTGCTTCCGATTTTTGTGTAGTGTTCCAACTCTCAATAATATTTCTCCCCAAACTTAAATAAACTGATAAATAAATAATAAAAAAATATGTTCTGCAATATTATTGTCCTTTATATTTTAATTTAAATATACTTCCAATATATCTCCCTCACACCGATTTCGGTGACGGTGGCCGGTTTCATTGAAACCAGGCCAGTTACGCAGGAGTAATTTTATAGTGCCCAAGTGTGTGCGAAGTACACAAGAGCACTCCCTCTTCCTTTACTCTCATAACCCGGTGGAACGGACAACCGACACGACTGGCGAGAGATCTGGCGCAGTTCCGACATTTTACATGCCCGTCCGACGCATGGATCATCTTTCTTGTCAGACAACCAGGTGATCAGCCTACATTGTCCTAACCAAACTTGGAAACAACAATTTTTGTTCTTCCAATGCGGGAATCGAACCCACGACCTCCGAGTCGAGAGCCAAGCTCTAACCACTAGACCACGGCGGCAGTGCAGCTCCGTGGCCTAGTGGGTAGACCGTTTGTTTAGCACTCGAGAGAGTGCAGGTTCGATTCCCAGGTTGTGGCGTGTACCAATGAGACTTATTCAGATCTAAAGTAAATTATACGGACGCTCTAACGGTGAAGGAAAAAATCGTGATAAAACCCGCACATGGTTGACCCCAGACGTATTGAGCAGTCATTCCTCTGGACTAGGCTGACTATGTTGTGAGAATGCAGGGCAACCATACGACATTTAAAAACCAACTGTCCCAGCACTACAGTATTTCAAGATTGTTTACTTCGCTCGGAGAATACTATATCATTCAATAACGGATGAATAAGTTTCATACTTTCAAAAGTTTATTTTCTACTGATTGACTTTATAAATCGCTTGTCGATGTTATATCGATCAATAGCTTAATTTAATTAAAAAGAAGAAAATACAAACCTCTAAAAATAACCCTTAAAAATCCTCTCTCCTAGAGGATTTTTCCCTAATTTTAAGGAGAAACCCATAAGTTGGCAACCAAATCCTTGGTCTGCTCCGGCCCAAATCCGTACGTGTGTTAATATTAGGTCATTACATATGGAATAAGCATTTTGTAAAGGAGGAACATAAAGTAGTTTTTTTTAAACAATATATTTATTTAATCAAAGTATATACGAGGGCGGCACTGAAAATTTCGGGAATCAAGGAAGTGACACAACATTACTATTTAAAAATGTATTTATTGCTTTTCGAAGTATTCTCCGCGAAATTTGACACATTTTTCCATACGATGGAACCAATCATTGAAGCAACCATTCCATTCGGAAGTTGGGGTCTCCAAAATGGCCGTTTTGTAGGCGTCCACAGCTTCTTCAGGTGATGAAAATCTCTGACCACGCAATTTATTATTTATTTTAGGGAAAGTATAGAAATCATTAGGGCTTAGGTCGGGGCTGTACGGCGGATGGTCTAATAACTCTATGATTTCTTGCTCTAAAAACTCTTTTGTTCTGTGCGCGGTGTGAGAACTCGCATTGTCGTGATGGAGGATGATGCGGCGGTTGCAGTTCTCTTTACGGAGTTCAGAAACGACCTGTGGCAAACAAATGTTAGCATACCATTCTGCATTAACCGTTCTTTGTCCCTCAAGAGGAATAGTCGCAACATGACCGGTTTTGGAGACAAACGTGGCCACCATTTTTTTTGCAATACTCCGCGAACGAACAATTTTTGTTGGCTTTAACTCATTTTCGAACACCCAAACTCGTGACTGGTTTTTTGTTTCGGGTTCGTACGCGTATATCCAGGATTCGTCACCTGATACGATGTTGTATACAGCATTTGAGGATCCTGCGTGGAATCTTTCGAGAGTTCTGACGCACCAAGTAACGCGAGCCGCTTTGAACGAACAATTTTTGTTGGCTTTAACTCATTTTCGAACACCCAAACTCGTGACTGGTTTTTTGTTTCGGGTTCGTACGCGTATATCCAGGATTCGTCACCTGATACGATGTTGTATACAGCATTTGAGGATCCTGCGTGGAATCTTTCGAGAGTTCTGACGCACCAAGTAACGCGAGCCGCTTTTTGCTCTTCACAGAGCAAATGCGGTATCCATCGGAAAAACAACTTTTTTACACCTAATTGTTCATGCAAGATTATTTGTATTTGACTCATGCCAATGTCTAAAGTTGCCTGAATTTCGCGGTATGTCACATGTCGATCTTCCTCAATCAGCTTACGCACAGCATCAACCGTTTTCTTGGGTGACTGCAGTTTTTGGACGACCTTGACGGGGATCATCACTGAGCTTGACACGTCCACGTTGAAATTCAGCAAACCAGCGATAAATTGTGGTTTTGGATGGGGCTTCATCACCAAATGCAGAAATCATCCGGTCAACACACTGTTTTTGTGTTAAACCACTTTGAAAGTCATAATAAATCATCGCTCTAGAATTTTCTCGAGTCAATTCCATTTTCTCAACGACTAAACAAGTTTGACAAGACCTTGTGACAAGACTGAGAATCTTTTTTTTAAATAAATAAACGGTATTCGATTTTTAAAATCAAGCAGTTTTAAATTAAAAAGATTTTAATATGACAGGAACAGTGGAAATATTCCATTCCCGATACTTTTAGTGCAGCCCTCGTACCATTGCTATCTATGCACTTTTGCCATCTCAAAGGTAGTTCATTGATTCCTTTTCTAAAAAACCATTCCGACAGAAATCAATAAAATATTTGAAGGCGCTTTGGACTGCCCCATCCGAGTTGAATTTTTTCTCCTGCAAGAAGTTATCCAAATTTCGATAGAATAGTAATCTGTTGGAGCAAGGTCCGGGGAGTACGGTGGATAACTTAGACATTCCAATTGAAGCTCCTCTAATTTGGTAGCCGTCTGTTGTGCAGTGTGTGGTCTAGCGTTGTCCTCAAGCAGGAGTGGCCTAGAGCGAACGACCAACCTCGTTTGTTTAGCGGCTACCTTTTCCATCATGATTTGCAGTGCTGGCAATAGACATCTGCCGTAATCGTCTGGCCAGATTTAAGAAAGCTGCAGTGAACGACACCGGCACAGTAACTTTTTTTTGAGTCAATTTTCGCTTGGGGCAGGCTTTGGCTGGTTCGCCAGGGTTCAGCCATTGCGATGAGCGTTTCCGATTATCGTACAGGATCCACTTTTCATCACAGGTAATGATTCGATTTAAAATCCCTTCATTATTGTACCGGTTGAGTAATGTAACGCTGCAGTCGACGCGCGTTTGTCGGTTTGCTGCACTCAATTCATGAGGTACCCACCTTTCAAGCTTTTTCACCTTCCCAATTTGCTTAAAGTGGATTAACCACATTAAACAGTTTTATCACTAACACCGCAGCCTGCAGCTAACTCTGACGTGGTTTGCGATGGATCCGCTTCCACAATAGCCTTCAATTCTTCATTATCAAATTTGGTCTCCGGCCGTCCACGGGGCGGGCTTGTTCTGCAGGTCGAAATTTCCAGAACGAAAACGTTGGAACCAAAAACGCACTGTGTTTTCTTTTGCGACACCGCCGCCATACACATCATTAATCCTTCGAGCCGTTTCTGCAGCACTGGTACCACGGTGGAACTCGTACTCGAAAATAATACGATATTTCAAGTTTTCCATTTTGTAAACAGAGTGTCGCAAAGAAAAAACCAAAAGAGGAAAAAACAAATGAATTACGGTTTTCGTAGCACTAATGCACGAGTAAATAGCGGTATAAATTTGAAATTGGAATTCCTAACCAAAGAAGATATATTTGAGATCAATGTGGTCAGTACGTCAAAACGTCAATTTCATATGTAAAGACCTAATACAATTGCAATTTAGATTTTTTAAGTTAGTTTTGCAGGCCAGTATCTTATGTTATATAAAATACCTATGTTGATTTTTTTGTGAGTTAATAGTCAATCACTTCAAATTTTAATATTATTAAATATGCAGGTCATATTAATGCATTATATTACTTTTATTTATAGTTTATTACCAATAATCGTATTATTCGAATATATTAGAATAATTCTTAGCCACTATTCGAATTATTCGAATAGTAAAATTTGTCGAATAATAACATACCCTAAAGGCCTAAAGAATTATCCGAGAATCATGTGTCCTATAAATGACAGGACTAACAACGACAACTCGTCATTACAATTTCGCGATATTTATAGCTGGCATTGAACTTACAGCAGCTCATTGGACACCCGGGTTGTTGGCCTGGATGGCGGGGTCCGGGTTGTGAATGTGAAGGCCAAACCTCATTGGCGCCCGTGCCATTTCGGCCCGAGCCTGTCCGAATCTGTTGCCAAGGCCGATTTTGTTCGACAAAACGGATTTCCTAACGAAGCGGAGTCTTGATTTCTTGTGTATTTACTTTGCTCGTTCGACACCCGGGTTGTTGACCTAGGTGGTCCGGGGTGTAAATGTAAAGGCGGGACATCGTTGTCGTCCGTGCCGTTTCGGCTCGAACCAGCTCGACAAATCTGTTGTTAAAGCTGATTCTGTCCGACAAGGTAGATCTAATGAATGGAAGTCTCGATTTCTTGAGTTTACGCAAACATTGCTCATTTTATCGGACAAAAACGTCTGGGAAAACTAGAATGATAATTAATCGCGATAAAATCCCTAAGCGAAGTGTTATTTGCAATACGAAATGGAGAATTATGTAGTCATGTGACCTTTGTGTGGATGAACTTTGATTTTTGGGATTCATAATCCATTATTATAGACCTTAAGCCGGAAGAATATTTGGATCTTGTTAGAAAAATGTCGATGTTACATTCTACATAATCTAATTAAAATGTCAACATCACGTAATACGAATATGGATATTGTGATTGTAGTAACCAATACTACATTAACAATTGTAAATAAAGTTTTAGTGTATGTTTGTAACTGAAGTATTTTGTGGAGGAATAATTTCTCAAAAAAAAAGTTCATGTCACGGCTTTAGATACATTATTCGTAATGCCTCCCACATAATTAATATCAATAAATAAATTTTAAAATTTAGAAGATAGCTCAAGTCCCTTGAAATACCTTCACGTTGCAGTGGCGGATATAGGTAACACAATTTACATCATTGACAAATAAAATTTTAATCTAAACCGCGTTAGGCTATTGACAAATTTGATATTTGTATTTTGTTTTCGCGTTTTTACTGATTTAGTTACACTGTGCCGCAAAAATATGTTCCAATTTCGACATCCCGTGCCTGGTATTACCTATCTCTTTATTATCAATCTTCATAATTTTGAAGTCGGTACCTTGGTACAAAAGCTTACATTTTGGTAGCATATGCTTGGAATACTTCAAAAAAAGTAGAAATCACTATATGTGTCTATATAAATTTCGAGGAATTCCCTCGATTCCTCATGGATCCCATCATCAGGTCACCACTTTGGTGAAAAGGAGACCAACTTGGGATTACCCTTTACATCAGAAAAGGAATTTTGAAAATCAGTCCACAGACGGCGGAATTATCATTGAACAAGCAAAAAAATACAGCCGAATCTATAACCGCCTCCATTTTTTTGGAAGTCGGTTAAAATGAAAGAAATGCTACGTGCCGCGCTCGCGTTGATGTCTAATATAAGAGGACGTTCATTTCGATGACGTTGAAGTTTTATAACGTTTTATTGGTCCATGATAACATATAGATAATTTTATTTGTAAAATGTTATTGCTACTAATTATTTACAAGATAATTAATTAAGATTTAACTAAGTATTTCAGAAATAAGTTATATGACATATTTATTTAACTTATTCTAGATAAGTAGTTGGTGGATCGATCCATAGGCATACTTTGCGATACGTGTCCCTTACAAGTAAAAACATGACCTTACTCTGTAAATGTATAGACGATGCGATCTCTATATAGTACTTCCTTAATAGATTATTCCATAGTATGCCCTTATGTTAGTTTTTTGTTCGCTTTATCTGTTTCGTGTGTGTTTTCAATAGCATCAACTGCGCCAGGTCCGCACCGCCGTTAAACCTATGAATAGTTATTATTCACCCGATAATAATTCAAAAATGTCTTTATTGAAAATGTTAGTTTTATATTATTTCTATGTTATAATATATAAGGTATTTTATCCTCCTTTTATTGATATAAAGTACCATTAATTGCCCGCGGCTTCTACCGCGTGAAATTAGGTTTTAAACTTTTATCCCCTATTTTACCCACCTAGGGGCTGAATTTTAGAAAACGCTGAAATACGTAATTCATTATTTTTTCCGTACCTACTCAATTCATACGAAATATCATGCAAATATGTCCAAGGAATTTGGGGTTGAATTTTGAAAAATCGTTCCTTAGTGGATTCCTACGTCATATGAGAAATACGTGTGCAAAATTTCAAATTTCCAGCCTTAAGGGTTTGGCCTGTGCGTTGATACATCAGTCAATCAGCTTTGCCTTTTATATTTATAGATAAATACTTGTTTATTATAGTGCTGTGCGAAAATACAAAAGTAATATTATTATGCTACTAATACTTTGCCTTTAAAGTTTTTTAAGGTTATCGTTTATAATTTTTAATATTTTGGTTCAGTGATGCCAATTTTATACCTTATACGAGACGATCTTGTATATATATATATAAGATCGTCTCGTATAAAATTATTAAGTATAAAGTTATGCTAATTTTAAATATATATTTAATCGGTATCTCGACAACGGCTACAAGTATTACCATCAAATTTAGTATGCAGGGAGTTTTGGGAGAGAAAACTAGTCTACTAATCGATCTAGGTATTATTCCTTAGGAATTTTTAAGCAATATATGTTTTTTTTACTGCCTTGCAACAATATATCAACAATTTCGACTCTCTTTCGTCAGTCGGATTGGCAGCTTGGTATGCGTACCTACGTATAATTTTTACATTGTTCGGAAATTCGGAATGTCCACCACATTCCGAATTTCCGAATCTTGTAGTTTGTCTAGTTTGAATCCCGGTAAGAAATATCTTTGTGATTCTTAGTATTTATTTTTCATTTATATTTTTCCTATTAATTTTTAATTATTTTATTGTTCCACTAAAACTCCAAGCAAAGCTCGGTCTCCCAGGTACTAGTTTTAATTTATATGAAGAAATGTCTTTAAGCAACTGAGTTTGCCTAAAACTTAAGCGGTATTTTGCAACGCATGACGGATACACCTAGTATAAATGTTGTAAACTCTTTTACAATTTAATGTTTATTTTAACTACATTCATTAATTAAACAAAAAGTAGCTTTTCGTATTTTAATTACTTAATAAACGAAAATTGCTAAACGACTAAAGTACCTAAAGACCTTAAAAACGTGGCGCTCGTCAGTCTTCCTCGAATGTTAGTTTTTGAATTCAGCACTCAAATGTGATGTGAAGATTTCCGCTGTTATTCACCTTCAAATTGCAGTTATTGTTTGTTGTACACATTGACAGTAGTACTTGCTGACATTCATTACTAGATTTTGCTCGCGGCTCCGCCCGCGTAAATGCACTATCCCACGGGAAGACCCTATTTTTTGGAATAAAAAGTAGCCTGTGTTAATCCAGAGCTTAAACTACTGCCATACCAAATTTCATAAAATTTCGTTTCGAAGTTTTTGCGTGAAAGAGTAACAAACAAACATCCATCCATCCATTCATTCATCCATCTTCACAAACTTTATCATTTATAATAGTAGTAGGATTTTGGTGACATAATATACCAGAGTGATTTTCCAGTCTGTGCCCAAACATTAATTAATAATAGTGCTAACAGACACTCAGACTTGGCCCGCGGACCATATCCGCGTACCGAATCCGGTGTCGCTATAGACGGTTCCAATACAATACGGCCGTATAGTCGGACCAAAACCGTGCGGTTTTGGTCCGGCAGACCGAATTGAAAACTCGGGTGTTCGATTTTTAGCTCTATTGTATTAGCGTAGAGTCCTATTTACAGTGCTGTTTTTCGACGATGACGATGACGATGATTCCTGCAATCCATTGAAATCGTACGGTGACATCAACTCTCAAAAATATTTCTTCCCAAACTTAACCCTTAATTAGACCCTGATTAGTTATGCTAATTTTTTAAGCGTAAATCTCGGTATAAGAAATAATAAGCTAGAAACACTAAAAACTTTAAGTGTTTATACACATAAATACTTGTGCGTAAATGACATAAAACTAACGTGTCACATAATCTGATTTCACTCCCTATAAATTTTCATACCCCAGGCTATATACACATATAAACATTGATTCAGGATTAAACTTTAAAAGCCCCCTAGTAAACCCCCGTCGATTTTATCCCTAATTTTGGAGTACAAATCCCTAAGTTGGCAACACTGAGATCGTTGTCCGGCCCAATCGCCCGACTACTCGACACACTTACGGATTTGGTCCGGAGCGAACCATATCCGATGCGGAGCGCGGCGGACTCAATAATAATTATTTTCGCCGAACTACTCTACACACGGTCGGATTTGGTCCGCTCCGTACCGAATCCATTCGTGTGTTAGCACTTGAAAATGTAGCATAAATTAAAATACCCACACTTTATTATATCTTTGACTTTTCATCCCGAAAAAGTACAGTTTACCCGTTTCCCGCGGCCCGCGTAAATATCCATTTACGCGGGCGGAGCCGCGGGAAAAAGCTAGTATTGAATATGTGCTTGCAAGTAGTTTAATACTATTAAACTATTTGCAACATTTCATACATGGTAAATAATAATTAAAGAAAAATGATTTAAAATCCGATTGACAATTCATGAATTTCTTATAAGGATTTAATAATCGCTATAAAATAAATTAAATATTAAAATATAAAACAGCATAAAAAGTCTGGTCAGTCCAAATTCTTTACCAGCTTGTTTGTTAATAATTCAACGAAACTTTTTGTAAAGTTTTTTTTTAAATCAGTCACCTTGACATGGGTGGTTCAAAGTCACAGCTAATAATGTAATCTGGCCAATATTTATTCTAATTAAGCACTTATTAATAGAATTATGAAATACTTGTGAAATTAGATAACCTCTGAACCGGTTTAGATATTATAATAATAATATTTTCTATGAACCCCAGAATTTAAGGCTTTAGAGCTAGTAGAGCTTTAAATTCTAGGGTTCATTTTGTTAAAGTAGAAATTAGTAAGGACATGAAGTGTTAGTTTTGGTGGTCCACTGGCCAAGTTAAATATTTCTTGCATTCCACCATCCATGCTATACATTCATGTGACATTCTGTCAAAGGGATGTTTGTGTGTTGTTTGAAGCACGTAAACCTTTATAGTGGAACTTTGATATTAAACGCACACATTTTACAAGTTACATTCAATTTAGGATGTTGGATTGAAATTGATTTAACTTACGAGTATACATCGTATATTTTGACGGCAAAACAACATCAGCCAAGTCACTCGAGCATATCTGTAGCCATTAAAGTTACTCTTACTTTCTATTACACAATAACTACTGTATCATCTTACTCTGACGGCTACAATCTATTAAATAAAATTGGTTATCATTCGTATTTCGGTATATTTAACATTTACCACCTTACTAATAAAAATATTTACACAACGGATAACTTAAACAACGTTGCTATCTTTTTGTATCACGTGACATTTCCAACGTATCAGACAAAGACAGCAACGTTGTTTAAGTTATCCGATGTGTAATTAGTTTTATTTGTAAGGGGGTTAATGTATAGGTTGATATTAGATCCAATAATAATGTCTCATAAATAATATTTGTTTTTGTTGCAATTATGGATGTCTAAAAGTCTTTGGCATTGAATATTTTATGATAATTTACCAATAATTTAAATATTTATAATCAAGGATTTTTCTTAGGCCAAGATGTGATAAACGTTGTTGTATTTTTTTCATCCCCGAGCTAGTTTTACAAAACTCTTGCAGCATTTCACTTACCGTGCCGTTAGTGTCCATTGTTAGGTTTCCAGGCCTGTTTTGACGGGATGCACTTATTACGTCACAAAACACTGCATTCACTCGGTCCACATATTAGTCGTGTTCGTCGGCGGATACCTCTCTCGCCCTCTCCGTATGGCGGGCAACACGCGCCCACTCCAAGCGGCAAAGCGACTAGAGTCGTACTGAGGCGTTTGCAACACCGCCCAACCTTTATATATAAGCTCACACCTCGACCGTTTCTTCTTAATTCAATTATATTTTAGTCATTTTATCAATAAAATGGTTAATATATTTGCTAAATATTTTTAAAGTGTCTGAAATACAATAATTTATCGGAAATTGTTTATTGGAAAACCGTGACCGATTTGCGTGTTTACACAAATTAGTGTAGCTGTTTTTTTTCTATGAATTTTGTCATCTTTGCTCCTACTTACTAATGTGCACGGATAGCCTAAACCTAAATAGGAGAAATCGACCAGGCTAGGTCACTCGAGACGGGATTTCGTGACGCACCCTTTACTCCTTTGGTGGTTTCGCAACAGTCGACAAGGACAGCTCGTATTGATTCATCGAGGATTCGGAAGGCAATAATTATTTAAAATTCAAAGCGCAATTTCGATATATTTTAATGTGTGTGTGCTGTATTCCTAACGCGTGAAAGTTCAATGATTCTAACAGAAAGTACTTTTCGGGGTAAAAGTGCATACAACATCCAAAAATCCTAGTTTCAATGCTGTTCTAAAACTTACCCCTTAATACGTATGTTCTCTATATCCTAATAGAAAATCATAGGTACTTAAGCAGTAACTGTTTAGTATGTATTTTGTGTACAATTCACAGTTTCTCACCGAAACGAAACGATACACGACGATGCGCTGCATTTTAACCCGACTACGGCGAAGCCAAAAGGAATGGTAATGATTTTGGCAGTCTATATATATGTGTGTATGCATGTTTGTCCGACTTTAATAAATGAGGTGTTTGTAGTGAGATTTGTAATAATAGCCCGGGTAACATATAGGCTATATAATTTACGCAGTCGGGTTATAGTTTTTTATAAAATTGTAGTTATGATGTCTATTCCAAATTGAAATTTATTACACAAGAAGATATACGTCTCGTTTCGGTGTGAACTGACCCTACACGCGAATAGCGGATCTTTAGAGGATTTTTTCAATCAAATTCATCAATCATCAAACTATAATTTTTTTTATTTTAGATTGAGTAACCTTTACTCAATCCTGTATTAATTATGACAGGTGTTATTATGGTGATGTTTTAATTCTGCATGGATGTCCATCAGTCACCGTCAGTCGGCGAATATTGCAAAACTTCATTGGAAACACAAAGTACATATTCATTTGTTTGACTACATAATTAATGGCTCGAAGTATACAATTATTACTGTCCGCAAAAACTTATTAAAGGCACGGATTATAACACATTACAGTGGAGTCATTTTAATAGGTAACATTTGACGTCTGTCAGTCAGTTTTATCTTCATAGTGAGGTGACCTGCTTAAAACATCGATTAAAGTGAATGAATCGATATGGACTTGAAACATAATATATTATGTGAATTTAAAAAATCATCAGGCGAATCCCTGTCCCATTATTATTTTTTCTTTCGTAAATTCAAGGAATAAAATAAGACAAGTACATAATATAACAAAAAAATTGCATTTATTCAGTTGAACTATCTGAACTGTTATTAGTATTGTCATATTCATCACTGCTGTCAGCACTCAGAGATATTAATAATTTTCAATAATATTGTCTCTTCTCACATCTCGTTCAAAATCTAGTAAAATTATTTTCTTTGTTTTCTCTACGACTTTTCTCCAGTCTTCTGTAGTGATGCCAGCAACATCCCACCTAAATTGTACCTAACATGAATGATTTTTCTATTTAGTTATTTTTTGTATTTTTATAGTTAGTTAAAAGAATAATAAATATAATTATGTTTTATTATAATCATAACGTGGTTATTAATTTATGGTGATATTTCTTCACAAGTAATCATTGCATTCGATTCTACTTATCAGCTTTCGATTTTTAGAGTAACATCCCTAATGTTTAAAAAGAAAAAGGGTTAACTGACGCAACATTGTAATGACGTTCAGTTCTTTAGTTCAGAAATTGTTTATGTTTAGAATGGTTTATTAGTGAAAGCAAATCTTAAAATTACTCGTATCGGTCATTATTACAATAAATATGTAATCGTAATTGAAAAAAGTTAAGCAATTGTGCAATTCTAACAAACCGAAAAAACACATTATTTTATGCCCGCCGATACAAGATTACGTTGTTTAATTTTGATGAATTGTCAAATGTTACCTATTAAAATAACTCCACTTCAGGAGCTTTATAAAAGTTATAGACCTTAAAGTCATTTGTGTGTCATAAAAACCGGCCAAGTGCGTGTCGGGGCTCGCGCATGAAAGGCACTGGTACAAAACGACAAAAAACAACGTTTGTTGTATGGGAGACCCACTTTAATATTTATTTTATTCTGTTTTAGTGTTTGTTGTTCTAGCGGCTAAATACATACATCGTCTGTGAAAATTTCAACTGTTTAGCTATTACGGTTCATGACGGACAGACGGACGGACAGCGGAGTCTTAGTAATAGGGTTCCGTTTATACTCTTTGGATACGGAACCCTAAAATTTGTTATATTATGTAGATCAAAGTGTAACTATTAGATAAGATCACTGTAATGCCAAGATTCCTGGGCCTAACAACAATTAGATTCATAGCAGATATAATATTTTGTTGTCTTATACGTTGGAAAAGTCGCTTGGCAGACAAGGACAAAACATTGCAAGGACAAGCACACACTGTATAAATATTTTTATTAGAAAGGGTAAGTCTCTATACATGATTCATAAGGATGTCGCATGTCATTAATTTATTTTTCAAAAATGTCCTGTGATTTTAAGCTAGTGACCAAGGTTTGGCAAGCTACTCTTTTTTGGGGAGTTTTCAATTACAATGAATCTATTAAGGCTCTGTATATTGCCAGTGACCTTGAGCGTCAAGTCCCATACTAATTTTGTAAGCAACAAGGCGTATCGCGCCGACCGGAGAGTATTGAAATCGGATAAAAAATCGCTATAAATATTTGAGACAAAATTTGCAAAAACTTAAATTACCTTCCCCTGTCCCCTCAGTCATGTCTTATTTAAAATAAAAAGGTTTTAACTTAAAAAAAAAAGGATATATTTTTAAATCAACATTTCAATAAAAAATTTAAATCTATAAAAAGAGTCCTCGGCTAAATATACTGCAGATTAACATTCCACACGACCATGTCTGAGAAAACAGGTTTCAAAGAACCCCAATTTTCTGTTCTATCCAGCGCACAACCCCTTAAAGAAATATTATGAAGCTCCGAAAACCAACGGAATTTAAAATTGTGTGCAATATCGGCAAAGTTTCTGCTCTTCTCTAAACAATTTCCGTTAGGTCGCCTCAAAATATTTAAACACAAAGTGACTGCATTGACTACAGTCGCGGTGAAGTCCTCTTATTTACACCTGAGTATGTATGTGTGCGTGCGAGTATGTTTGATCTTATGCCTGGTCGAGCGGCAACTTTTTCGATAGGTACTCTATTTAGTATTTATACTGAACACAATATACTAACATCCTACTACTATTATAAATGTGATTGTTTGTGAGGATGGATGGATGTATGTATGGATGGATGTTTGTCACTATTTCACGCGAAACTACTGAACGGATTTCGATGAAATTTGGTATGGTTATAGTAGTTTAGGTTCTGGATTAAAACATAGGCTACATTTTATATTTATATATCTTTGATATTGCTCATTTAAAAGGATTATAGGGTCAATTTTCCTTGTCATACATTGTCATACATCATATAGAACAAACTAAACCTAAAATATATACTCCGAAAGCGTAAATATTTCGATTCAGCATTTGGGCTTACCTATCTCTGAAGTGACTTGAAATATCTAATATCAGGGATCCTGATGCAAGGTCTTCAGTATTTTTTTTTAAATTTTTAAGTCCCTTATTCAAATGCAAGGTAGTTATTAGAAGAAAAAATATTTAATCTCCTAACCCAAAAGCTACTAATGCTCACCAACCACCATGTCTATTTGTGTTCAAGGACTTTCTTTAAAGATATCCACAAAAAATACCATTATCGACATTGAACCCTATGTGAACTTTAATTGAATTTTTTCCTAAAACTTACGTCTAATAGCCTAATTTTTTGCAATGTCAATTATGTATGATATACGTTCCTCTTAATAGTACATCTTTTTGTGGAAAGCAAAAAGTGGAGATTGCATTAACTTTATCATACTTTTTGCGGTTTGGTCTCTTTATGACTTGAATTTTTTGTGTGATTTGTAATCAGGGTTGGAAAAAATCATGATTTAAAAAAAATCGAATAAAGTAAGATTTAAAAAAAAATGGGTTGTCTGTAAAGTCGGTTTACTGACGATAGTTGAACGTGACAACGTGGTAACGCCGTATGAGTCATGTTTAGCGAGGTATCGCCGGTAACGCCGCATGAGTCATGTTTTTTCGTGCGTGCAGCCGGCTCCATCGAATTATAAGACGTTGTCAAGTCAAAAAATGCTGATTAATGACGATTTTTTCGTTTTATCATTAAATTTAACAATAGTTTTGCGCAAAACGGAACGCGCCCTCAAGGGATTGCACGGACACAGAGCGGGATATTTAGACGGAGAGCTACTAGGAAATTTAGAGCAGGTGTTTGAGGCAAGCTGAAACCTTGTGTCCTATACCTTTCCTATTGTACCCCAACACGAAACTGCAGGACTGGCTGGTCAGAAGCGGGGCTAAGTCAATATACAAATTTTTGGCAAGAGATTTTTTCCTATCCCAAAATCCAAATCCCAAAATATAATATGTTTGAGGCAATTTGAAATTTCGATATAGTGTTACTTTAATATTTAAGGAGTTGGGAAAAAATAAAGCCAGAACATTTAGTCGGGATTTTAGCTTTTACATTCCTGTGTAAAAGTAAATTGGAATACGCCGGCTATCAATTCATGGTTTCTGACATTATTGGTCATTTTATGATCTACGATCTTCATATTATCAACGTATAGTAGACATGATCGTAGTTCATAAAATGACCGATAGATGTCAGAAAATCATGAATTGATAGCCAGCATTTTTCCAATTTTTACCGACTGGGAATTGAAAAGTTTAGAAAACTAGTTTTTTTATTAAAATATTATAAAAATAATATTGATTTCTCAGATTTAAACGTATATTTCGTAGTTTGTAACCTAGTTGTAATTTCTAAATCTGTTTTTTAAGTTGATATCTGTAAAAGAAAGTGAAATTAAACATTTATTAAAAACGTGATTTAAATCAAAATTATTTATTCATGCCAACCCTGTTTGTAATAGGGTGTATGTCCTAAAGACGTAATCCATAATTACATAGTGCGCTTGTCCCTAATAAGAAAATAATCGTGCGAAGGTATTATAACATAACGCTATTGAGCACGGTTACGGCAAGGTTCTTAAAAAGCAATTCGTTAAAACAACAAAAGATTGAAGGTTTTCTTAATTTCTCAGTCGCACGCTCGGCTCTACCTGATTGGAATAGAATTACCGGTTGCTTTGTGTAATTTCGTAATCGTTAATCTGCGGATCTTACAACGAAATTGATGACATTCTGAAAATTGTGAAACTATTTTACGATTAGGTTACGAATATTAATCCTTTCTATCTCAAAACAATCCGTTCTTTGCCCCGACTAAGCAACAATATTATTTTTTTCCGATTAGCTTTTAAAAATTTAGGTACAAATTTTGTCACCTTCAAACTTATAATTAATTATCGCGACACAATATATGCCAGTAATGAGAGCGGTTGACTTTTAATAACACTACGCAATACACAGCCTTCCACTTTTATTTTTTGTAGATGAAGGATATGTAAACAGATGCTTACTTATCCTCCGTTTTACCGTTCTAGATAAACGTATAGATAATCCAATTTGTCAACCAGCTTAACCCTGGGTTGTAAGTTGAGGTCACGAGTCTTGGGTTCTAATATCTAATTCAGTTTATTAACCAAAGTGCAGTGTCTTGTCCTTATGTTGGGTATACGTGACTTGGCCACTGATACAACGAGCTTAATCTTTGCGTAACGTTTGTTTTTTGATTGATTGTTTCAAATGTCAAGACCTTTGTTTTAAAAATCTGTAATTAAATGTCCATTCTTCATAGTTCAATTGCTGGGAAGTTGCAACTCTAAATTCAACCGACTTCACAAAACATACGAGGAGGTTCTTAATTCGTGTGTATGTTTTTTTGTGTATGTTACGCGATTACTCCGCCGTTTGTGGACCGATTTTCAAAATACTTTTTGACGTGATAACGTCTTATAATTTGATGGAGCCGGCTGCACGCACGAAAAAACATGACTCATACCGTTACCACCGTAATATGACGCATTTGCCGTTACCTCAGCTGGCCGCGTCTTAGGTATGTGAGCGGTGGGACGGAGAGGCGGGGGCGCTTGATGTTATTACTCAGTTCGGCGCCGGACTTCGCGGCGGCAACACGCGTTGACAGTTCTGGCTAGTTAAGACAAAAGAAATTGCAATAGCAAGATGAGTCCGTCGATAAAAAGACAATCTAAGGAAATAATATTTAAAGTACATACGTTTTTTAAAAGACGGAAAGCCGATGTCAATAGTTTAGAATATAAACCTAATGCGTCTTTAATTCATTCATTTCAATAATTGAATAATTATTGTTCACGATATCTCGAGATTGGTCGTCACTGTCTAATCTCATGTTAATTAGTTCCGCGCGCACTATAAACATGACGTTGTCACGTTGAACTATCATCAGTAAACCGACATTACAGACAACCGTTTTTTTATTTTAAAGGGTTGACTCCCAAGTTGGTTCCATCGTCACCAAATGGTAGACCTGGTGATGGGATCCATGAGGAATTGAGAGAAGTCTCAAAAATTTATAGCCACACCCATAGTGATTATGCCTTTTTTTGAAGTGACTCGAGCATATGCCACCAAAAAGTGAAATGATGCGCAAAGGTATACCCTGGATCCAAAAGCACTGAACGGCATTTGGTCAGTCTTTGAAGATATACGTTTGGAAATTTCAGAATTGTATATATAACTGCAAGCATATGTCATTATAAAATAATCATCATCACCACCGCATTATCATTACACCATATATTATGATATTATGTTGATATAGGTATTTCTCATAGTCTTTTACACCGATATCGATTTCTTTGCACATTCACACCTACCAAAATGTGAAATGTTGTGCCAAGGTTATATACCCCGGATCCAAAAGGACTTAACAGAACTCCTCAGTCTTTAAAGATACACGTTAGTAAATTTCAACATTGTTTAAAAAATTGCAAGCATATGTCACCACCACCATCATCACACCATACATCTTGATTTGAACATTCACAACCACCAAAAAGCGAATTGTTGTGACAAGTTATACCCTAGGATCCAAACGGACTGAACAGAACTCCTCAGTCTTGAAGGATACACGTTTGGAAATTTCAGAATTGTTTAAAGAACTGCAAGCATATATGTTACTATTAAATAATCATCATCATCACCACCACCACCATTTGACCAATGCTGGTTGGAGATGTGCCAGCTTCTCCATCATTGTGTTCAGTTCTTCACAGTACACATCTGCAGTAATGCTCACCCTGTTTGGTAAGAAGCTGTGATGAATCACACCGGCGCTAGACCACCAAACTGACCATCACTTTTCTAGAGGTAAGTTTTCGTTTAGGGCATTGTTTAGGTGCTTAACCAGGATCCAACCAACTTGCTGAGCGCTTGCGGTTATCAAACAGAATCCATTTTTCATCGCAGGTAACAATGCGGTTCAAAATTCCTTCATTTGTGTCTGTTGAGCAGTGCAAGGCACGTCTCGACGCGTACTTCGCGCTGGCGATCATTGAGTTCGTGAGGCACCCATTTGTCAAGCTTTTTTACCTTGCCAATTTGACGCAAATGGACCAATATTGTTTTGACGCTAACGTCGAAAGCTGCTGCTAATTCTTCCACAATCGCCTTTAATTCGTCATTGTCGACAAAAGTCTTCGGACGACCGCGAGGTTCATTTTTCAGGTCGAAATTTCCAGAACGGAAGCGAGCAAACCAATAACAGGTGGTGCGTTGGTTTGTAGTGTTAGCTCCGTAAACGTCGTTGATGTTGCGTGCCGCTTGTGCCGCGTTGCTGTCACGACGGTAATTCCATAATTACTCGAATTTTTAACGTATCCATGATGACGAAAAAGATTGAAATGCGATGAAAATGTAACACTAATCAATAAACAAATGACTACTTTTGAAAAAAGAATTCCATGTTTTTAAAATAAAATTAATTTGAAATTAGAATTCTTAGCCAAACATAATTATTTTGATTTGAAATGACCAGTACTGCAGAACGGCAGTTTCATAGGTAAAGACCTATTATTTAAAGTCGAAACGTCCAACGGAGAGATATTTTTCAAAAAGTTTCACAGGTGCAGCTGTGGAAAGTGATTTGCAGGAACAAGAAAGCCAATCATTGTTATTCATAACCCGGGGTGCAGGAAGTGGAAAGTCCTTCGTTTTGAAATTTCTTGTGGAACATATCAAATGGTGTTATTGCTTGCAGTTGACGTATTGCTCAATGCTAGATTTGTTGAGGTGGAACATTTAATAGGAGTAGCTGCATGTCAAATATCTGGCAAATACAAGACAAAAATAAGACAATTGTCAAATTTATTAGGTGTCATATATAATTGTCAAATTTATTTATTAATTATACACATGCGTATCCAAGAAAACAAAAAAAAATCTTATTAGAAAAGTTAATGTATAATGCTCGTTAAGTTTTTTTTTACACATTTTTAATTTCCGCGCAACTTTTGCTGTCATCACAACATTCCAAAAAATATCAATGAAAATAATTGATCCAGCAGTTTATGTAAAGAATGACCAAGGGAAAAGGGGATTAATAATTTTTATTTAATTAAAGAAGATAATCACTAACTACGAACTAATCTGAGACACGGGGCCGGCCGATTCAACATCAGGCACTTTTGACTAATAATTTTTGAAATCGTGGGTGTGCTCCTCTTGCTCCAAGTAAGAGGTATTTTGTGCATAAGTGCTTAAAATCAACGTTGACACACATGTTTTATTATACTACACGTTGCCCGAGACTTCGTGCGCGCAAAAGGAAACCACGCGGGAACCGTACATTTCGCCGCGATAAAAAGTAGCCTCAGCTAGATGGTAGAATTGTAATTTGTTGTTTACGAATTGGTCTCGGGTTCGAATCCCGGCCAGATCAATATTTTTGTGATTCTTTTTATTGATTACATCTCATTTTGGTCTGGAATCCTAAAACCTGTTAGGTTAGGTTAGTTATCTTTATCAGGTCGGCATCTTGAGCGGACTAGCTGCATGCTAGTCTAATAAATCCTAGATCCTAACTTAAATATTGCTTTTGATTTTATGTAGACAATTTACTATAATGTTATAGTAAATTTTATTTTTATTACTCAATATTAAATCACAATTTCTTAATCAGTTTTTATTGACGTGCAAAGGATTTGCTGTTGTTATTCGTTACTCGTTACGTTGTTAATCGTTTGCAATTTACGCGGGGATTGTAGTACCTCTGGTTAGTGCCTATATAATTAATGGGCGAGGTTGTTTCGTGTTGAACAATCATAGTGCCCTGGGAAATGTTTCTTATGCTAGCCCTGATATGATACCTTTACCATTGAGCTGTCTATAGTCTAGCAAATTATCTTCACCTCGTAAACAGGTATTTTACATATTTTGTACGATATTATTGATTATTTATTTCATTTTAAAGAACTCTTCACCATCTCCTTCGGCGTTTATTTCTGTATATCCTTCCATTGCGAGCTAATCAGTTCTCCGAAAGAATCTGATGCCTTTCATACTAATATGTTCATATAGATCTTACCCACTAGGCCAGAGACACGTTACTTTTCATCACGGAATCAATGAAATAATATTGACACAAACATTCCACGCACTGCTAAAAATAGAGATATCGGACATAAAAGGAAAAGCGTCTTTGCAAATGGTACATATCCTACAGCATAGTGAATCTGATAACGTAGACATTTCACAAGTTTTGAGAGCCTAACGGCCGAATATTGGAACGATGATCAAAATTAAGAACCCTCCTATTCCCAGGCTGTCGCTGTCATGCTAACCGAAATGACAAGGACAGCATGTGACTTGAGCGTCACTTAATTTAACTATCGTTCAAGTATTCGGCCGTAAAAATATCACACGAAATATAATGGTACAACTTCCAACTGAATTAGAATAGTACCTACCATCTGTTTAAAACGTAAGGATAGCCAAAATTATATTATTTCTGTTTAGTTTTGGTCGTGATTCTGATAACTGAGACACCTAAATTTTGAATGCGGGGTAGCGGAATAGCTCTTTACATAAAAGTTCCTCTAGATTTTTGGATAGTAGAGTGAATATCTCGTTATTGTAGGTGTTGTACAATGTATATTTCGTTTTTATATGAACATCATCGATCCGGTTGAGTGTCTATAAATTAATGTGTACATCAATCGTCCTTGCCAGGAATGCGAGGTCGCGCCCCGTGGCCGAGCGTCTTGTTGTGGTCTTGTCTTGTGAAACATAATGTGCGTTGTCTCGAACTCGATCATTCCGTATTCTCTGCATGTGATTATGACGTCACCTTGCTAAAACCTCCTTGTACAGTCAGCAAATGCTTCAGACACGACCTCTGTGGCTGAGTGGTTGAGCGCGTTGGTGCTTAAGCCGGGAGTCGCGGGTTCGAATCGCGTCGAATGATCAAAAGGTTCTTCTGTGTTCCTGGGTCATGGATGTGCATTAAATATGTGTATTATATTATAAATAAATGTAATTTTTTTTTCATCAGTGGACTATTTCACTTTTTACCACCGGCAACAATGATAATATGGTTCTGGCCCTCGGAACTTACTGGAGTAATCAGTATGGCCCTAAGGCTGGAAAGTTTGGAGACCCCTGGTCTAGAGTGTGGTATGTGAAATGTAAGGTGTGTGTTTGTAGTGTGCAGTGTGTGTGTCTGTTTAGAACCTTAACCCTACGGCCTACGACAAGTCTTGGGTTCAGGATTTAGTTCCACTTCCAGGGTTCGTGTTTATGTCATTACAACATTTTCGATTTAAGCAAGTTTTTTTTATTATAAATATAGATTATTTATCAAAAGGGTCGATATCAAATAAAATTTATTTTTAGGCGGACCAATTAGCGCCACGATCCTGAATCGCGCTATCGAAGTTTTCTAAGATCGGCACTGTATTATATACAATATCTGAAATGCTTACAGGTGGGCTTTCGTCCTGACCGAGCATACCACCTCGCTCGGTCGGAGATCTCCCTTTGGGGCTTCCACTATTCTCACATTACATATAATATTACGAGTATTTACGTACTCGTCTGAAAAAGCCATGTTTGGCATAATTCGAGAGTCGATATGAAATTGATATGTAAAGAAAATGTAATATTTTAATGAGTTTTATGATTTATATGAACTTGATAAGGATCTGGCATATGACCTATGTTTCTTGTTGCCTGTTCTAATACTTAAATTAAACAGGTAGGTATATAAATGTACTTTTTGTAGTTCAAGGAATTCAATAAACTTTTTTTAAAGCGCAACCATAAAATTCACAAATCGAAGCAATAAAAATATCTTAAAGTTTTTGTTCAACTACAAAATAATGATAATATCCATAAACTGTACAGTATAGATACTGTACATTTTCATTGCACTTAAACTTTTGTCATTAATTAAAGTTAATAAAATCCAAAGAACATAGTAACGACTAACGAGTGAAAGGCCCTCGACTGTTGGCCGCGTACACAATTCACATTATAGAACTACACCTTTTGTTGACAGAACGTTATGACGTATTAAAAAAAAAAAGTTGAGTAACTGGAAAAGTTGTCTTACTTAAAGCAGGGTGTAAAATGCAAAGTAGGTACAAATATGACGTCATTTGGACGAGAGGTCTCTTTGAAAGGAATTGTTGTATCAATCAAATGAATATGTAATATGGACATTATTGCAAGATCTGCTACATTAAAGGGTATATTTTCTTTAATTAGTGTAAAGCTCTCTGCGGTTTGAATTACGTAGTTCTTTATCATATGGATAAAGTAGGTATTGGTAGGAATTGTTTGGTGTATTATATTACGACCGATTAAGTATAATTAAAAACACTCATAAAATACTTAATTCCATTTAGAATCTTCTAGTTGGCACCAGGATTTCATAAGTCATATGAACGAGTATCCAAGCAGTGTCATGTTCTTTTTCGAGTTCCATAGTTCACGACTTGGAAGTTGAAACCCTTATAGTTTCGTCATCTCCGTCCATCTTCGGCTCACCTTCCAAACGGTTAGTGCTAGAAAGATGTAAATTTGCATGGATATGTGTATTTACCACGTCGGTAAAATGCTAAAATAAAATCAGGAAAAATATTTTTTTTGGGTTAGGTACCTTCCCGTATCATCTTATATAATATATAAAATTCTCGTGTCATAGTGTTCAGGGACACACTCCTCCGAAACGGCTGGACCAAGTTTTATGAATTTTTTTTTGCATATTCGATAGGTCTAGGCTAAGCGCGCACTGGAGGCCAGGCCGCGGCGACCACCGAAATGTAACATCAGTGCGCGTACTTGGCCGCTTGCGGCCTGGCCGAAAGTGTCGCGACCAAGCATGAAGCCAGAACTGCGGCCAAAATTGTTAGTTCGGAGTACAAAGTGCTCCGAAATGTAACGCCGAGGAAATTAAAAGTACATACAATGGCAAAACAACTCTTGCCGAATGTTTTTAGCATTAAAAATACATACAATAGCAAAACAACGTTTGCCGGGTTAGGTAGTAAGATATATCTTTTAAACATTGAGATGTTTCTAAGACAATTTTATTGATTTAGGTAAGCATCCGTTTGCGAGATATTCAACTTAATTTTTTTTAAGCCCCATGAACCTCTTAAACCTAAACGGCTGGTTCGAAAAATCTGAAAAAAAAATCATGATGGTAGGTAGTCCATGAGATATAACGGCATATTATAATCTTTGATAGTTCAGGAGGTACAGGAACCTGACTTTTAATAAAAAGCGCTTACTTGGAAAATTTCGTACTTAAACATAATGAAATAATATGAAATACGAGTATTAATAATAAAATAATGTGTGTGGCCTGACACGCACTTAGCCAGTTGCTGTTTTGACATAAAAACTTACATTTGCATTATTTACTTTTCGACATCAAATCAGCGTATTATGTAGTTATGTAAAGCTTTTACCTGGTAGTAGAAAATGTACCATTGCTATTCAAAATTGTACCATTACTATTCAAAATGCGTATTACGAACATTGCCGTTCACTCCACTATTTTCCTTGTACCTACTCTTAGTACATATTATTATATCCTGTGTAAAAGGCATTGAATTCGATGCCATTACATTTCTTTCATTACAAATTAGTTGATTACATTTGCTTACGTAAGCTTCCTCATTGAGATTGATCTAATTTTAAACATTTTTATTAATGCTCGATTCTAGAATTGTAATGTGTAAGTCTTTGAATCAACAAACCCTTTCTAAAATCATATATACGCATAGCAAAATAACATGGTTCAGTTCACACCGCAACGATACGCGGCGCTGCATTTTTAAGATAGCTATTCAAAATTGAACTTTATTCTCTACACATAAAGGTGCACGTTCCATATGGCATCAGTCATACACTGCACACGCGCAGTGCAGGACGTTGCAACTTCACGTTCGAACTCCTACAGTGAAACGTGTATATTCTTGTGTAATGAATAAAGTTCAATTTTGAATAACTATCTTAAAAATGAATCGCCGCGTCGCGTATCGGTTCGTAGTGGTGTGAATTGACCCTTACTTGGTAAAAATTGTAAACAAAATGCAGTTCTTTCACATGCAGTAAAAGCACTGCATAATGAAATGTTTTATTACAGTTGCGGGTGCCCCTACGTCAGACGCTGCGCCCGCGCGACCTCAACATAATCATAAACAAGCGTCACCTGAAAGTCGGCGTCAAGGGCCAGCCCTTCATCATAGACGGCGAACTGGACGCCGACGTCAAGATTGAGGAGTCCACGTGGGTGCTGCAGGATGGACGGAATGTACTCGTCAACTTGGAGAAGGTAAAACGTAAAACGTTACTTGAATAAGTTCACACAGTATTTTCAAGTTTTTTTTATTAAATTATTTATTTAGGTACGCCAACAGTACACACATAACGTAAATTACATTATTTAGACACATAATTTTGATCTGATGTGCGTACCAATCTTTATATTTCGAGTTGTTAAAGTTATCCCTTAATATTCCCGTATAATTATTTACACGTGCAACGCACTTGCATATTGCGTATAGGTACGCTAACATACTTATTATTCATCCTTTAGAAGTTAGTTAAGGCTCTGTATAACGCCAGTGACCTTGAGTGTCAAGTCCCATACTAATTTTGTAGGCGACAAGGGCGTATCGCGCCGACCGGAGAGTATTGAAATCGGATAAAAAATCGCTATTAATATTTGAGACAAAAATTGCAAAAACTAAAACGACCTTCCCTTCCATCTTGTTTTACTTTAAATACTAAAATAATTTTCACTCGTGTGACTTAAAGAAGAAGAGAATAAAGGGTTTTAAATCTAAAAAAGGGTGGACTTAGCATATTTCTAAATTAATATTTAAATAAAAATTTCAATTTATAAAAAGACAGTCCTCGGCTATATATATTGCAGATTAACATTTTTTTTGCGATTTCAATACTACCAAAACTGAGAAAAAAGGTTTCAAAGAACTCAAATTTTCAGTTCTATCCAGCACACAGCCCCTTAAGAACAAAAACGATTTGTGTACCCACAGCGAATGTCTGACTGAAATATTGTCGCACACAGAAAATCTTTTTTGTGAGCTTTGTTCATTCGTTTTAAAAGCTTTAACCAACACAATATACTCAATATTGAAAAGAATGCGCATATTAAATTAATGAGTACCTGTGTATTATGTACATATTAATTGAAGATGCCTAAGCCGCGACCTTTGTCTGCCAATGAAGGCCGACTGAGTGTTTGATATCCCAAAACATATTATATTTATATTGTAGTAGTTATACAGATTTTTACACTAAAATTATAAACAATAAATTAAATAGGTACTGAAATACTTTTTGAATATTAATGCTAAGGATTCGATCTATTGATCGATATCATCAATCATAAACTCACATTATAGTGTACTCTACTTTTTAAGCACTTGGTGAAATTTTTTACTTTAAATAACTTTTCAATATTTTTTTCAGGTGAACAAAATGAACTGGTGGAGCAGACTAGTTACGACGGACCCACATATTTCCACAAAGAAAATTAATCCAGGTAATAAATTAATCCAGATAACTCTTTAGTAAAAGAAAAACGGGGGCGGCAAAGAAAATCACCAATTGGCGCCTTGAAAAAGTAAGGCTTTTTCTAATAGTTATGGGTTATTTGATTTTCTGAACTTTGTAAATTGATTAGTAACTATATTAGGAATACTTTAAGTCCATTTTATCATAAAATGTTGAGTTAATACTTGAAAAAATAATATTAAAGTTCAAAAAGCTTTAATTATACCTGTGCGTTAAGTAAAATTAAAGATGTGATTTATTTTCTTCGTTTCAAACTAAAGTCAATAAATCTTGTAGTTAGAACTACCACAGCTCTTAATTAAATTACAGTCTGTCTTAGCCTGAGTTGGTCTTGGGCATATTAGCATGTGGTTTTTGAACACTTTGTGGAAAATGTACTCACAGAAGGTTGCAACCAATGTTTTGCCGCTTAAGGACCGAAAATGAGTACCTATACTTACTGAGAAATTATTCTATAGGAAATCATGGGGAGGATTCTCTACCTATTCGTTGCTTATTATTTTACAATATGCAAAAGATAAAATTACTCAAAATTATAATATAAAGTAAGAGAGCCAGTATCATTGATAATTTGCTTAGGTGCCCGTTTTTAACTTAAACAAGTTTTTATCTTTAGGGAAAACGAGATGTAATTTGAGTGTTCAAACATATCGCGGGGATTCTGAGAGATATACCTATTGGCAAAACACTCTTGTTTAGACATACATTAATAACGCGTTTACATTAAGAGCGGGATTGAGACATGTGACTTCATTTGTCTGAGCCCTCTTTATATAAACGAATTATACCCGTAAAAAGTGATATTTCGAGTTACATAATATTTGTATATATGCATTGGCGGAATCCAGTAAGAGAATTCGCATGAGAATCTCGATTCTCCCTATAAAGGTATAGCGAGAATCGAGATTCTCATGCGAAGTCGTCGGACGAGACTATTAATTATAGAATATCGAAAAATCTCACGTCAGAAAGTTATGTTAGGTCAATGTCGACGGCTACCTGCGAAGGTCACGTTGATATTCGAGATTTTGGACATGAATGTTACAAAAGTTTCTACAAATATTTACATTTTTCATCAACAACTGTAATTATAGGCTACAGCTTTGAAGTATTCGATCTAAAACTGTTACCTACACTCCATTGTTATGGACCGGACTGCCTAAAATTAATTCTTAAATTTCATCATCAAAAACCACAGAGATTAGTAAGTAATAAATATAACATCAGGGTGTTTTAGCATGATAAGTAAGCAGTTTTAAACTCAACTGCGGACAATGTCTGCTTCAATTCAATTAAGTTTTTTTACTAAGGTTTTCCTCATTTTTATTTATAAGGCCTGAGGCCCAAATTTCAATCCGCTAGCTACCTAAATCAGCAAATCTTCCTGTAATTTGCTAAAGAGGAATTTGTTTTAAATTGAGAGTATATTAGCTAACCTATAGCTAATATACTCGCAATTGAAAAATCAAATTATAGGTATAAATTATGTAGTAGGTATGTACATAAGTTCAGAATACATTTATTTATCCCTAAGGCGCCTTGTTTCTGTACATTTATGTATTTCTATGAGCCTTAAATGAGCAAAAATGTTGTGGTCGGTACTTATTCTTAGGCAATGTTATAGTATTAAATTACCAACATGTAAGTAAATATGTAGTATGTAGCATGGTATCATAAATTAGCATGCAATTTGCTGCAGTTGAATGAAAAAGCATATGTTTCGAGATTTATTAGCGTTCGTTTTTTTAACGTACATTTTAAAAAACCTAAGTATAAGACATTCTATGTTAATGAGCGATGGAAAAGAAAAAGCTTTTTAAATGTAAGCGTAAAAATACACCGAAACGAGACATTACGCGACGCGGCGCTGTATTTTTAAGATAGCTATTCAAAATTGAACTTTAATAATTACACAAGAAGATAGGACACGTTTCATATGACATTAGTCACTCACTGTACATGCGCTGTGCAGCGCTGTGCAATTTGTCATTTTAAATAAGCAAATTACCTTGTGGGATCATAAGCAAATTGAACGCATTCACAAATCACAATATGTTTTGAAACAATCAATGAACTTTCTACTTCCAGAACCTTCGAAACTATCAGACTTGGATGGAGAAACACGTGGACTAGTAGAGAAAATGATGTACGACCAACGGCAGAAAGAGATGGGTCTACCCACCAGCGACGAACAAAAGAAACAAGACGTATTGAAGAAGTATGTAACATGAATTTGTACTCTATTTACCGTTTAGTAGGCTACGCTTGATCAGTAAAATTTCTTAAGCCGTAGGTGAGCCGTATTTTGGCATGAATGGACCGACTCGACACAGAAAATCAGTTTGAAATAAAGGTAGCGTTAGTGATAGGCTCAACTCACACTGGCGCAGAGTCGAAGCGACGCGACGCGTCATATTTTTCCGTCTAAAGCATATTCATCTCTATTGTTCTATTATTTAAGTACAAATTTGTGCTATGTAAATATGGAAGCACGCGTCGACGCGCGTTGACGCGCGCATTCGCGCTACGGCGCTCGGCTGGAGTCGGGTGGGTCCGCGAGTCGCCGCGCGTACCCGGGCGCAGTGACGGACGGACGACAGTGCTGAACTACGACGTCAATGGACGAAGATGAAAGATTAATTTATTTGGTACACAAATATGAATGTCTGTTTAACGTCAAGGCGAAAACCTACAGTGATAAAAATTGTAGGAAAAATGCCTGGCAAAAAGTAAGCGGTGAAATGCAAATTTCTGGTAAGTACTAAATATTTATTAATTTTACATTTAAATAGCATACACAGTAACATTTACGTAACATTATGACCACTTCTTTAACATCGTCTGATCATTTCGTTTTGCCATGGTACTGCCCCATGCTCGGATATAAAATAAGATTTGAATTTCTCTCTGATCACCATGGCATTTGTCGTAGTTTGATAATCGACTGACCGTCTTGTAATATACTATTACTTGGCAATTCTAAGTTTTCGAGTTCGTCATTTTCTCTTATGTAATTATGCAAACATGTGCATGCAAGAACCATAGAATCAAAATACATCGGTTGCATTTTTATTTTATTTTTAAAAATCTCAAATTTTTCTGATAGGATTTTATTTTTTTATAATAACTATATTTTTTTATAATAAACTGACTAATAAAAATTTTATTTTCATGAATGTCAGACACCTGATTTCCAGGATATGGTCTCATGTGTTCGGACAAGGGAAATGCTTCGTCTCCCACAAAAACATGTGGCATTTCCTCTATCATACCTGGCAACCTTTTATTAGGCGGTATACCAATCGTATTATTTTGTAATCGTTGTCCAAATTTAGAACTGTTTAATATGCCGCTATTGCTGTTTCTTCCATATGCTCCGATGTCAACAATAATGAATTTGTACTTTGCGTCAACAACGGCTAACAAGACAGTACTAAAATATTTTTTGTAATTAAAGTACAAACTGCCGCTATTTCAGGGAGCTCTTATATTGACGTGTTTACCGTCAATTGCCCCTATACAATTAGAGAAATTCCATATGGTTCTGAATTCCTCCTCTATTTTAGTCTATAATTCTTGTGTTGGCTTCGGCATAACAAGTGGCTGTAAATGTTTCCATATTGTTGCGCAAACTTCATATACAATTGTTATAACAGTGCTGTATCCTACTCGATACCTTGAGCTAAGGCTTGAAAGCTAATTGCTGTAGTCATAAATCTGTAACAATTAAAAAAATACACATAAATAATACATTTTATTGGATTAAAATAAGAGTTACAATTTTGTGTTCCTTTTTCAGAGGCGGAGTGTCAAAAGCGGTGGAAAAGAATTCGAGATTGTTACAAGAAAGCAATTAATTAATTAAATAGATTAAGACAGTTCAAGAGTGGTTCTGCTAGATCAAATGATAAACCATTAAGATTTGAAAAAGAATTGGAGTTTTTAAAACCATACTTGCAGAACATACCACATACGTGTAACTTAGATAGTTCCGAAGAAAATGACTTAAACACTGATACCGACATCAACTTTCCGTTGCGTCGCCATCTCGACCCGAATCACAATTATCCAACCATTCCGATACTACTCGAAAAAAGTCACAACCACTGTCACAAATGCTATTCGCGCAATATCTGGAAAATAAGAAAACAGAAGAAGTTCCAACAGACACTTTTTTTCTTTCAATGTCTAAAACTGTTAAACGGATGCCTATACAAATGCAAGCGCTACTAAAACGACAGATATTACTTTTAGTTACTGACGCGGAAATTAAAGTTGCTTCCAATGAAATGTGCACCTTTCAAACTGAAACAACTAATATCAACTCAAGGCAAGCAAATACTTTTTCATCTATCGGCTATACAACAGAACTACGAACCGTCTTCAGCTACAATCTAATTCCACTAACTGTAATTCTAATTCTAACACATATACAATGCAGCCAAATACCGGGTATTAACAACATTATATTTTAACACAGCTACCAACCACTTATACTCCTTCTAACACATACTCAATGCAGTCAAATACGTCAACCAGTAGCAGCAGCATAACCCCTAATCAGTTCGACAATAGCACTTCTTCCACCTACCTGCCACCTTCACTGTACATACCATTGCCGATTGGGACGACGACGCGGCAACGGAGGGAAGGCGATAATGACTACAGTGAATGACGTTATATATGCATTAAAATGATGTGATATATGCATGGTATCAGTTTTCGGAGAACTGTCCCTTACACCTTGTATGATAATGCGTAAAAATTATGATTAAAGATAAATAAATCTATTTAAATAAAAACAAATGCTTTTAACTCTTCCAAGCCTCCCAATCTATATATATATTTTTTAAATGTACCTAATGTTTCTAAGCTAGCTTAAAAATTGACTTACCTGAAATAGGTATTCTTAAATTTGTTTCTTGCTTTTGGATGTGAGGCCTCAAAATATTTACCAAATTTTCAAACTTATCTAAGCCCATTTTATAATAATCATAAAAATATCTTGGGTCCAGACTTAAATCGTTACTACAAAGTGTTTTGAATTCGCCAAGTATATGTCTTTTCTTTCATAACTCGTGAACCCAAAATTTTCGTTTTATTTTTCTATTCTCAGCTTCTGATATAAATTCGCTTTCTTCCTTTTCGGCTTCTGATATTAGCGCAATCATGATAAGATCGATATCAACCATCATATACTGTCGAGCGAGCACCGTTCACGAATGTTCGAAAGTTGCTGAACTCGTTCCGGCACTGACGCGCCGTCGCGCACAGACGCGCGACGCGCGTCGCCGTGACGCGACATGACGCGTCGCGTCGCTTCGACTCTGCGCCAGTGTGAGTTGAGCCTTAAGACGCATAACCACTAGTGACTATCAATTGACGCGCAACACGTAACGCTCAACGCAATGCAACGATGCAAACGCGTGACGCTGCCAGCTCGCGCGCACCATGGTTAGTAGTACATGCGTAGACAGACAACGTAGTTAAAATATATAAGAACCGCGCTAACTTTCAACATGTTTAACAACTTGTCGCTTGCGAAAATTTGCCTATCGGATATGAGGCTTAAGAGTTCAAATATTTGCACATGTAAATCGACGGTATTGGCTTATCGTCAGTGCTCTGAGTGAGAGTGTTCGTCACTACTCGCCGTGAAGAAGTTAACCACAATTTGTGTGGCATCGAAAGAACGCCCCTAATGGCAAACAATGGTAATTAATTAGATGCTATACAAATTGTAGGTGACTTCTTCGCGGCGAGTAGTGACAAAAACTCGCACTCAGCACACTGACAAATTGTCTACTCGGGCACTCTACTCGTGTATCGACCATTATTACTTAATAAAGAAGTTTAAATTAGCTTTTCGATTGTATTTAATAACGTTGTCATTTTACAGATTTATGGAGCAACACCCTGAGATGGACTTCTCGAAATGCAAATTCAACTGAAGAATTCACACGGATAGCGGATTGCACTTATTGTTTTATGTATCACTAACAAGAAGGACCATGTTTTAATTTTAACATTAGAAAGTTGCTTTTGGATAAATTATGTGAATTTTATCCTTATCCAATTTTGAACCGATAAGTAGAACATTTAACTTATTTCTTACATGGATAAAATTTGTTTTTATTTGGTCGAATACTCACTTAGTAATTTTACATAAATGATACCAGTTTTGTCAAATGATATAAACTGGACGCTGATAAGCAATACTGTGTCAACCCACAAAATTACTAAAATCAAGATGTTGATACTAATCGCTTTCTCAGGCGATAAACTATAATTTTCAAAATAGTTTTATGTGAATTAAATCATTTGAGTACTGAGAAACTAGTAAAAACTTTTGACACGTAATTGAAATTCTCTATAAATTTATTTAAACACGATTTTCTCAAAATGGCGATCTAGTGGTTTGACACTATTGCTTATCAGCGTCCGACTATGTTAGACATACAACGTCTGATTAATATATGTATTTCTAATAACAACAAATATGCAACAGTAAATATTTAAAAATTATTTTCGTCTTTTATTCATTTATATTATATATTATTATTATATTATAATTTATATACTTTTTCAAAATCATTGTAATTTAAATTAGCAATATTCACTAATAACCCTTACCCGATTAAACTGAGTGAAAACGAGGATTGCAGATTAAGACACCGTTCAGCGTATTGTATTTTATAGAATCATGGTGATTGTTATCGGTCATAAAATACCATTTTGGTGCTTCTTTTATTTTATGTGTTGATGGCCAAATTTAAAATACTATTGAACTCAAAGAAGAAGGCGGAATAGACAACTCCGCATGATTGACAATTAGTCAATGTCAACTGTCAGGTGATTGTTTATAAAACTTTAGCTAGCGGTGATTGCATTTACTGATCTAATTTTACCGATTAAATTTTACTTATTAAAAAGTCGAATCGATATATTAAGGCGTGTGATAATCCTACATGATATACCATTTTAATTTAGCGATTCAACAATGGTTAGAACAGTTTATTCTCCCGAATATTGCCTGCAATATTTAGAGCAATATGCTAGCCGAGAGAATTTCGTATCTGGTTTAATACTGGGTCAGGTAAGTAATTTAAACTTTTAAGAACTTAATTAACGTAATATTATTATCAAACGATTTATAAAACAGATTACAGAGGCTCGTGAAAATGTAGTACACTTGGCACGAACGCCAGAAGAAAAATCAGATACAGACTCAGAGCAGAGTTACACGTCAGAGAGGACTACATATAAAAACTTGTCTGGTGTGTCGGAAGCTTGGGTGGCAGACCATGCCAAACATGTCACGAGAATGTTACCAGGTGGGATGTTTGTTATGGGTGAGTTTTCATTGTTTAAATGTTAAACGTTAATCAAATTTTAATTTAGAGAGTGTATTTTGTTGTGTTTTAGATTTTTCTCCAGTTGAATATATTTAAAAATGTAGATAAGTACATTTTTCTCCCAAAAAACATCTAATTTCTGTTTCATGAATTTTCACCAAGAACCTTATTAAAATTAATTTTAATTTTAATAAAATAATTTAATTTTTTTTTCCAATTTTCGCCATTTTTTCATCAATAACATATATCTATTTTATGTTCCAGGTATATTTATTGTAAGCGAGGATGATATCTTTGAGGATCCTACTTCTTTTAGTAAAGCTAGAACTATTCTCAACTACATACACAAAGTGATATGTGCTAACCAATACATGTATGGTAGCTATCCACATTCAAATGAAAGGCTTGTCCTCCATATGTCTACAAGTACAAAAGTATTGACTTGTAAAAGTCTTGAAGTAGGTGCTTCTAAGACCATTATAAAACCTGTCGAGTGGAAATTCTTGTCAAAACCTCAACAATGGCAGAGACTTGATTGTTATTATGATTTTGATGATATTTACCCAGTCATTGTAAAGCAAAAAGGAATATCTGTTAAACAACAGTTTCAGGTATACTAGTTAATTTACAAACACTATTAATAATTTACACATGCACAAATTGAAATACAAATCCCAGTGCAGCGGCCCCACAGACCACAGCCCGATTGCCCGATCAAATTAGTATAATTAATAGTGAATTGTTTTGAACTGTTACTATGGTAATAAGTTAATCAAGTGTCATACTTAATACAGGTAGTTTATAATAAATAAAACATATAGGTATATAAAATCAACTTTATTTCTAAGCAAACAATTACAATCTAGTAGTGTAGGTAACCAGTGAAATTTAACAATGTCATGACTGACGAGTAGCTCAGTCGTCCTAGATTTCACTTTCACATATAGACCAATAATTATTTTGGTAAGTAACTTTATTAAATCTAATATAATTTACGACGATTTATTTGAGACGAGATCACAATAATTATTAAATTATTTGAGAATACTAACAAACAAGTCTTATAATTACACTCTTTAAAATCAAATCTTTAGTTTAATCAACATGATAAATAATTATTTTATGTAGATATTTAAGTAATAATTGTCTTAGTATTCATTATATTATCAATTTTGATTTTGAAAAAAAAACTTCATCAAGATGATTCAAATTACTTTAAAAGTTACTGTCCGATTTCGTTGAAAATAATTTTCCAAAAGATTTTTTAGCATGATCTATCAGCATGGAAACTTACAAGTTTCTATCTCCTATAGTTTAGAAATGCTAGGGGAGGGGGGCCAACTTACAAACCACCTTGGAGGCCGCTTACTCGAAAAAGTCATGTATTTGCCTTGCCTTTATTTTAAAAGACCTATTCAACAATACTTCACACGATTGGATAGAATGAAAAAATATTTTTCATCCCCACTTCACATGTATGGACCAGCCACCCCTAAAATGTAAAATTACTGTTATTTTACGATGCCAAAACCGAGATCTATAGGTACACAATCTATAACTATACCAAATTTCATCCATTTATATTCGTGATTACATAAGCGCGGACAGAATTACGGAACTCTAAAAAGGATCATAGAAAACAAATAGTGTTAATTCATCTGCTAGTCGACTTCTAACAGACCTACAAATATAGCCTGCGGCCGAAAAGGCCCTTACAGCTCGGCTTCGAACGGAACACTACGCGCAACGCATTTAAAGTACCTACTCAAGAAACTGATCTATCATTTTGCCAAAAATTGCTAGCACTAAACGTTAATTATGCCGGAACCGCCGGATTACCGGATCAGTTTTTCCGGATTGCAATCCCTAATGCTAACAAAATTGTTTAACTTGTAGCAAATTTTGGAATCAGCACACAAAACAATCGAAACTAGTGTCATGTTCATTGATGGAGAGTTGAAAGATGGAGCGGAAGTGCTGGAGCAATTGAGTAAAAAGAAGACACCCAAAAACAGTTCCAAGAAAGCTCAAGACGCACCAAAATCTATGCATGCATCCCTATTTGTGCCTTATGTAAGTACAAAATATATAAGATCTGCCGTTTTACAACTACAAAAAATATAATATAAATAACAAACTGTATTAAAATTTTTTGGAAAAATTTGTCAAATCAAAACTATGTATAATAAATATTTGTCAGGTGTTAATTTGGTTTCGGAGAGATTTGGAAGGACAACATTTTTACAGTTGTATCTTTTTTAGGAAAACAGCATGCCTGAGACTGTAGAATACTTAGAATGTGACGGTAACATTCACTTTAGCGGTGTTGTCTCATCCTGCGTGTTTATTTGTCCAAAAGCAACAGTGAATGAGTCTATTGCAGCGGTGAAACAGGACATTATCAGATCTTTAGCATCTAGATTTACAATGCACTGTGATGCACTTATTGATGATAACTTACTTCCTGAAGGTAAATATTTTGAATAGACTTATGGTTTATTATGTTCTCTTTTGATTTTGCCATATTATTAAGTAAGTTAGACCTAATTATATGCCATTAAGTAAAGGATAATGAGCAAAAATATATGAAGTGTGGGACCAATAGCAATAAGATGTAAGTATGTTGTTGAATAGGTCTTTTCAATTGGAACAACAATTGGGAAGATAGCTTGTTGTTACTAATGTTTGTTTGGTTAAGGAGAGACTGATTACGTAAAAAAAATTAAATTCTATTTGTAAGTAAATTTTTTTATTTATATTTATTATTTCTGGATATAAAGGTGAAAGTGACATATTCTAGAAGGGAAAGTACATAGGTATAAAAATATAAACAAAACAGTAGTACACTATAGTGCTTTTAATATTTTTCTTGGGAAATAATAATGTCCCATAACTCCAAACGGACAGTAGTGGTAACAAATCTGTTATTACAATTGTTGTTCCAATTGAAAATACCCATCCAACAACATTTATCTTATTGCTATTGGAGCGTAGTCCCAATCTGCCCGTTGTCCTTTTTTTTATTTATCTAGGGACTTGACGAACACCATAATTCAGTCCCACTTGTCATGTATTGCCATCTCTTTTGTTTATGAATTGAATGGTGCTTAATCATATCATTTGTTCAATTGTGAGGCTTAGATAATACAATAAAGAAATAAGATGTTGTGAGTGACAATTATACAGCTTACGATGCCTCACCAACTATAAATGTTACAGAAAAAGTGTGCTTCAATGAGCCACCAAGGCGTGTGCTAGTACCAGTTGGTTCTCTCTACCTCTGTGACTATCTCTTTCCTGGAGAATCTCCCGCTGAGGCTCTGCTATCTGTCCGAGAACTCCTCGATCTGCAGCTTACGGAGACAGATGTTATTTGTGATGTGGAAACACCTGCAGGTAATTTTTTACATATTATCTTTAAGTTATTCTCACAGCCCACCATGATTTTTAGGATTCCACACACAAAATAAAAATAAATAAAAATATAATATGTTTATTGCATAGTCTAGTCAAGACTGTCCGTCTGTTTGTCACCTCTCATGAACTGTGATAGCTAGACAGTTGAAATTTTCACAGAATATGTATTTTTGTTGCCGCTAAAAATACTAAAAATAGAGGAAGAAAAGTAGAGAGGGGCTCCCATACAACAAACATGTGTTTTTTCCGTTCTGTACGGAACCCTTAGTTCAAAAAGACTCGCACTTGGGCGGATTCATTGCAAAAGGAACATATTTTATTTAATTAATATTTCTATAAATATTTCGCACATATCGTATCGTGAAATATCTTTTATAGTAACTTACATAAGTTTATCTCTTTTCTGTTTCAGACACATCGGAGTTTGACGCACTCGACCGTGACAGAAGTACCGAAGAAATGCTTGCCACGCCCCAAGAAGCTAGCCAGTTTATGTATATCACCGGGATAGGATTTGCCCTCTTTGTTTTGATCTTTTCTGTATTCATGAATTACTATTATCAAGGAATGTTGGGGTTTTTCAGTAAATTAGTTTCGAAAGACTGAAGAAGTGTGTTTCGGTAAGACCTTCAAAGTAAAGACGTAATTCAGTAACATAATATGTAGACTAGAATCAAAAGCAACACATCTTTTTACTTTAACTTTATATCTTTTTACCCGTCTATGGCGAAGGCAAAAGGAAGGGTAATGATTTTTTTAGTTACATCTATATTTTGAGGCCTGTCAGCTACGGAATGTCCTGTGAATAGTTAGGGGAGATAATGCGGAGGACTGTATTCTAAGATATTATTCCAATAAACACAATATTTTTGTATTCTATAAAATGTTTTATTTTATGTGTAATATAATTGCCTTTTTACTAAATATATTTCATCTCCGTTTTGCCTCGTAATGTGTCAAGATATCTGGCAACATTTGTGCAGGTGTAATTTTTGTCGTTTTTGACACCTCGACCTCGCGATGTTGCAGCCTATTTATTGCACGTAGTAATACTTATCATCTATGTATTGCACTATTAGAGCAGCTCAAATCGGCGCATCAGTACGATTTACAATTCCACAATTTTTTTGTATGATCCTGCTTATATGACCCAACTGATTAAATAAATGCATGTTGCTAGGGGGCAGCTTGGGTCAAGTGTGTAAACAGCATTTTTTTATTATGAGCATGGAGTCGTTATTTTGTAACAGGTCATTGTTTTTTTATATTCTTCAGTAAAAATAAATAAAAAAATATATGAATAAATTGAGGAATTGTCTCGATTATTAAATAATGTGTAAGGCAATTATTATAACTCCGACAAAGCAAATAGAAATCGTCCAGTTGGTAGTTAAATTTTTTACATAATAATATTGCTAGTTCAAGAACAGACAAGCTTATTTATGCGCTCATAAATATGATTCCTGCGCAGTAGACCGGTCTTATGGAAATAAGTCGCCCTAACTTTAATGACTAGTTACTACGCCATCTGTGATTACCCAAGTCAATATTTAAGAAAATCTGAAGACGTTTACTAACAGATGGCAGCACAGGCTAATGTGTGATAACACCAACAGTTTAAAACGGTGCTTTAGAGCGAAACCAACATATGGCTTCCCTTGTCTTATCTAAAGGGTGATAGAGATGGCAATATTATTGTATATATTGCATCATAATTTATCACATTATCGCTAAACGTGTGTTTACCGATACAGCATTTCTGGTTATTGGTTACTTGTTAGTTGGTAGTTGTTATTCATGTTGGTAGTGTCAGTATCTCATGTTACGATAATAACGATCGCTAAACGTTCGAATTGTACATCAGCTTTCAAGTTAAGTGACATTAAGTGATGGTTCCTGTGTAGTTGACAATCGATTAGAATCAGATAGATCCTTGTTTAAATTCTTTAATAAAATGAAGTTTGAACTGCGAAGGTTGATGTTTTTTGTGTTTTAATTATTCATAAAACCGGTTTTAATTGAAATTTAAGTGCGATAGCGCGGATCGAAAATGGCATTCTCATTGAATAAATTGAAAAAATTTCTGAACAACAACAAAGATGGACAGCTGGCCGGTAGTGGAAGTTTGGAGCCGGAAATTGGGTTCAAACTCGCTCTACACCCGACAAATAAGAGCATGTACGTTACGGTTATAGGTGCAAGACACCTCCCATCCTTGTTTGGACTCAGCCGCGCCCAGGGATACATTGTTAAGGTAACCGAGACGTGATTGTAATATAAAGTAAGAAGAAAGTCGATAGAAACCAATTGTTTGCATTACACACCACATTTCTCAGAGCTGTATGCGAAAGTTTGTCCAGAGAGTGATTATTCACTTAACATACCACGCAGTGCCGGATTAAGGTTACTTGGTGCCCTAAGCAATCTTTTCTTGTGGGCCTATCCTATCCTTAGGCCTTAGGTCAGGGATGGTGAACCTTTACGTATTAACGTGTCATATTTATAAAGAAATGTTTAATGAGGTTATAGACATGCCATGAAATAATTTTTCTTTGTTATTCAGAGGCGTATTTAAAGATTTGCGCCCCGGGTTATTTAAATTTGCCGCCCATTAAGCAGTGGCGGATTTAACTATCAAAAACTTATCTTTATTTTACAAGTCAAAAGCTACTTTCAGATAGGTTTTAAAGTATACTTTAAAACCAATCTGAAAGACTGTAAACTTCGGAAAAATATATTCAAATGAATACTTTAAACCAAACGTCGATACTAATTAATATAATATTTTCATTATGTTACATTTTTTCTTGAAACTTACACTACACTTGGAAAAAGACACTAAAATCAAGAGCCTAAAACTGAACGTCAGTATTAATTATTACAATAGGTACATATTGTGTTTTTTACGTCAAACATTTTACAGGTTAAAGTCTGTTCAAACTTTAAACCCTAAAAAACGGTGAACTTCGGAAAGCATAATTAAATCAACCGGCTAAAACAGAATATCAGTAGTACTAAATGATAATTATAATACTTTCTTTATGTTAAACGCGAGCGATCGAAGCGAACAAGCAATTTTTTTTCCTTTTTTACAGATTAAATCTGTTCAAATTTTCTTTTAATTTTAATTTTCTTTTAGAGTTAAAATTCTAAAAGACTGTGCACATGAAAAGAAAACATTTCGGTTTAGAGGTAGGCAACAGAGGCGGTCGAAGCAAGCGAGAAAACTTTTTATTATCATAGCAACTAAAAATATAGATAATCCTATCTGAAAGTCTGTGCACTTAAAAAACCTGTAAAAATATAGTAGGTATCAACTAGACTTCGAGGCGTTCCTTTAATTTACTTTTTACTAACTATCAACTCGAAACTCTTCATTTACTATAAAAAAGGAACATGTTGCAAAAAAATTATCATTTTGTAATTTAAAATAAAGTAAAATAGTGTAATTTCTGTTGTTGCAAATACATGACAATTAACAGAATATGTTAGGTTTGTCATATATATTATGCCATTGATGACACGCGTGCCATAGGTTCGCCATCCCCGCGGTAGGTGAACTATGATGAATTATTTAAGTACTCAGTTGGCAACACTGATTACTCAAAAAACGTCTCCAGTCGTGTCGCTTCGGTCGGCGACAAAAGCGCACGGATTTTGAAATTTCGTGAGCACATATTTTTTTCACAGGCGTCTATAGGTAGACGGGATGCCCTAAGCAGTTGCTTTATTTGCTTATAGGCTAATCCGGCACTGATACCACGAAATTCTCCGGACCGGTGGCAGATAAGATAAATGGACCTAATGATGACTGATGACTTTTGATTCATTGTATATATTGGAACTTATGACTCCTGGAGAGTCCACTATTAGATCACTAATCACTATCAATAAGACATAATTATTAACTGACTATCAATCCATGACTTTGCTATCGTTTGTATTGCTAGATTAGGAAAATCGTTCTAATACTTTCTCAAGAACGCACCTCAGCATTATTCTTTAAGTTCGAACTGAGATATTATTAAGAATCTGAAATATTAAGAACGTGTGTGGGCTATCCGTGTTTTGTATGGAAACATTGCCTTCGACAACTTCTTCTTTCTGCTTCTTTTTATATTTTGCTTCATGGTGATTCGCCAATGTCAGAGTTAGTGACGGAAACTGCTAATTGAGGTCTTATGACAAAACAAGGGTATGGTAAGCTGAATAGCGAGGTCTGTTGAAAAAACCAAACATAAAACAAACAAACATTTAGGGGTTAGTAACTAATAGCTATATTACTGTTGCATGTTGTTAGTTGTAATATGTAACATGTAACATACGACTTTAATAAATGAAGTATAATTTACAAAACATAAAACAGATTTAAAGACAGAACAGCTTCGTAAGTAGGTACAAAATGCAGGTCTTTCGAGTTTTTAACCGACTTCCAAAAAAGGAGGCAGTAATACTATAGTATATAGGCTGTATATATTTTTTTATATATTATATTATTCGGTACCCAGCAAATATGTTTTCTTAGTTAATGCACGCAAATAATTTCTTTTTCTGTTACCGATTATTATTACCAGATAGGAAATGATCGTCTGTCAGCTTTTACGAATGACGCAACAGATGTATGTTTATCTGATATTACAATTAGGGTCAGTCGCTTTATTACATTAGTCGACGAATATAACGTGGGCTGTTTGACTCATACAACCTACAAGGCAATGTCCTAAACTGTTAATATTTAGACACATCTACTTACCTGATGTTCAAATATTTTTTTAGGACAATACTGTAAGATGGAAACCAAATTTAGCTACTACTTATCAAGTTATACCTAGTCTACTTATGTACTAACAAATAGGCGGCTACTACTTATTGCATATTGCACAAAACCATCCTAGTCAACCAATATTTGCAGACTATTGCAAATATTGTAGAAAAATACGTAAGTAGGTACATACTTTTTAAAGTACATTTCCATAATTAATCAATGACAAAACGAATAATTCAAATAGCCACGAGCTTAAAGCAGCTGAATCATCCAGAAAAAAATATCAACAGACTCATGTCAACAATGATAAAAACGTGGGAAAACTAGACGCATAACTGTCTTGGTACCATTGTATTTCTTCAAGGAAACGGAAATTACATAAGTAAATTGTGAACCTTCAAATTAAAATATTGCTATTAGACAACGTAAATAATTAATACCTACGCGTCCGTTTTCCAATCTGTTATTTCAATTTAATTTTACAAAATATTTTATTACATACCTACTATATTTTAAAATAAATACACTAACACTCATAAAATTGGAATGCAAAAAAATGCTTAGGTACTTGAAAAGTCGATAATTTTTCGCGTCTCGAAAATGTTGCCCCAAAAATGTTTAACCTAGTACCGCCCCTGACTTCAAAACAGGAACATGAAATCAGATAGGTAGTGTTAATCAGTTTGAGAATATTATCTTTAATCGACATTCGAGAATCATTAATCCGGTATTTTCGTGTATTTTTTATTGCATAAATAAATAAGTGCTCTGAAAAATAAGACAGTTTACTAAACATCTAAATTTTCAAATATATTGCGGATTGTTTGAAGCACTTTTGTGAGTCTCGTGAAAACGCCCCATATACAAGTCGTACTAAGTAGTAGGTGACGTCACACGCTAGTAATGTTGCTACGAAATGTATGGCCATATGCACAGAATTTCTGATATCTGGTAATTTTGCGCGTTTATGTTGATACACACCATAGTAAATCTTTTGTATTTGATGTAAGTAAAAACAATGATGTAGGTTTTATACACTAATTAAAAAAAATATTGAAACTTTTTTGTGACTTCGAAATGCATTATAATTACAAAAATACACATAAAATGTACGTAAAACAATTCTTTTTACTTTAATCAAGTTGTAATACCTAATTATTAAAAAAAAAACAAAATTTTTACATGTAGGAAAATACCCAATTGACGTTTCCTTATTTATCAGGAGGCTTAATCGAAGTTAATATTCCGCTGTCCTCCAATTTAGTAATTTGTAGATATTGCCAAATTAAACAAAAATTAATTTACAGGTAAGTCAATAAAGGGATTCGGAAAATTATATTATTTTCACCACCTGTACTAAATTGGATTTGGCAGCTGTAGTTAATTTTTGTATACCATATAAAAGTCTTAAACTGCTACACTTATTAGGCTTAGGTAGGTACAGCAATTTTAGGCACAGGCATGATAGGTTAGGTTAGGCTTAGGTTAAGTTAAATTAGGTTATCATGATCTGATTAATTTTCGGATTCTACTACCTACTTTTAGTACCTACCTATAACTATACTCAGGTCCGATTCATTTCGATCTAAATGTAAATAAAACTCAGTACGGGCGGCCATAATGCTACCAATTTAAATGTCACTTAGGGTAAGTTCGCCTTTTCGCGTCCATCGCCCAATTCGCGTCCATTTTACGGATCTCCCATTGAAAACTCTCGAAATTAAGTATATCTAACACACGAAAAAGTCGAAAAGTAATTACCACCATGTACCTCAATGTATAAGAGACACGCACACGTAGTCAAAAGTTCCGTGCGCCCAAACAATCCTGTGTAGAAAAAATAGTTATTACTTATTAGTTAGTGACGGTTGTTCAACAACAGAGCGCGGACGCGCGGGATTATAAGAAAAAAATAGTGGGCAGCGGTGCGTTTGAAGTTAAGTATTTTATTGTTTTATGTGTATTTTGGATACGTAGCTGTTTCTAGACGTTGATAATGATAAAAGGAATTATATTAATTATGAATTTGCTTATTTTTTGTATAGTTAACAGTTAAAATAAGTTGGACGCGAATGACTACACCGAATTTATAAAACTTGCACTTTGCGTCCGCAATGAACGCAAACTATACCTACAGGGAATAATAACAAAAGCAAATCGCGTCCATTTTTTAAATTATTTCCCTACAATGATTTGTTTGTATTTTTGAATATTGTAGTACTTTTTTGATTATGACTACAAGTTTAATACCTATTCTACTTTGAATGAAGGGAGTAATTTCTTTAATTCTTATTTTTTTCTGTTTAAGATGAGTTCTTCGGAGATAAGAAAGAAGAAGGAAAAAATAACATACACAGGAGAAGATTTAAGGAAAGCGTTGAATGAAATTCGATAGAAGAAGAAATCGGTAAGACAAATATGCAAAGAATATGCTATTCCCAAGACCACAATATTGGATAAAATCAGTGGGCGCAGACCAGATGGAGTAAAGAAACCGGGCCCAGAACCTGCGCTTGGAGTAGATGGTGAAAAAAGGTAGTTGAATGGCTTCTTAACATTTCCAAATGTGGATTTTCAGTGAAAAAACAGGAATTGTTGGATACTGGACGGGGGGTTTAAAAATAAATTTAAAGATGATCGCCCAGGTCAAAAATGGTTTGAATTTTTTTTAGCCAGAAATAAAGAAATCTCACTTACAAATGCGGAGGGCATTAATAAAGCTAGAGCCCAAGTCACAGAAGAGTCGATCAGGTCAATCAGTCATTTAGGGTAAAAGTAACATAACAGATTATTGTTGAATTTGAAAGGTGGAATTATTATTTACTTACTACATAGGTACCTAATATGTTATTAAATTTTAAGTTCTATCAATGTTTTGAGGAATAAATAGGTGTTATTATTTTCTTTAAAGTGATTTATTATTGTTAATATGTTGATTTTTAAATAACTTTAATTCTATAATAAATAAATTATTAAAATCCAATCTCTCTTTACATTTTCATAAAAATATCAACCCTTAATTCCTTTTTTAAGCTGGTGGACGCCAAGTGGTCCAGCGGGTGGACGCAAATTGGATTTTATGGACGCAAAGTGGGTAAATCGCCTAATTCTGAAGTTTGTCTTTAAAAAAAAAACACAAAATGTTTCGAACAAAACTAAAAGTTACATTAAAATAGACTATTATATTGAACACATTACATAAACTTTTAATTGAAATGAGTGCTGGAACATTTTTATTTTCTCCTTCAAACTTACCAACTGCACTAAGTGGACGCGAACAGGCGAAATGACCCTATTCACCGCGCAATAAATAAATACAATGGCACATTATGTAATTTCTTCGAGTTTCAATTTTTTGTTTACATTTAGATCAAAATGAATCGGAACAGAGTATACCTTAAGGCTACTTAAGTATGACTTGTCTAATTTATTATATTTTATTGATTGATTTACCAACAGAACACAGGTACATTTTTAAAAAGAATTTAAATTTCATGATGATCGGTTATGTAGTTTTTACGTGAAAGCGTAACAAACTCAATGTTACATTTAGGGCTGATTCACACCGAAATGGCAGCGGAGCGGCGAGCATCACAACTGTCATATAATTTTCACAACAGAATTCATCAAATGATGAATTCTAAAGACAAATAAAAATTGAAAAACATTATTGTAATTATTAATATTTCATTTTCTCTGGAATGTACAATTGAAACGAAATGGAATAGCTTACGTAATACGTACTAACGGAGAAGCGATAGCTGGTGATAACATAGTCGTGAATTGGTTTTAAAGATAAAGTTATGATATGCTGTAAGCGGCAATGAACGAGTGTGACACTGCATCTATGAGCTTCATAAGTGTAAATCGTCTGGAATTCATAATAATATACAGGAAAACGCACATTAATATTTACTAAACTTTTGTAAAGCAATGTGACTACTAAAGTCTGATAAGCAGATATAGAGCAATGAAAATGCTGCAAATATAATGTAATTAATGTTGTCCAAAATCGATCTTGGTCTTGTTCTTGCATCTTTGCAAGACCGCCTAATTTTAGCAAGACCAAGATCAAGACTGACCGTGCAAGATTTGAGCAAGAACAAGACTAAGCCTGCGAGACTTGCGTCTTGCATTTAGAACTGAGTGTCGTTTCATGGAGAATAGGAGTTCGGGGTATACGCTTAGGGACTCTATAGTCTATGAGACGCAAAAATATATATATATTTTTTTTGTAAAATTGGACTTCTGCGCATTATGAATAATACCATATTTACATACATAGCGAATCAAAATATCCATTAAAAAAATTATTATTTTTAAACAAAAAATTAAACCGACTTCCAAAGTATGAAAATATCCAAAATCCACAAAAAGTATGAAATAAATCTTATTTTCTAAATAATTCCCCTTTCTCGGCAAAAATTTTAACTATTTCTCTCTCAATCTTCCTAATTTTGAAGTCCCCAAACGTGTATCTTATGGAGTCAGGAGATCTGTTCAATACATTTAAATTCAGGGTATACCTTGGAGCAGACTCTTACTTTTTGGTAGTATATTACGCCTTTACAATAGAATCCCAGAAAACGTTCAAAATCTTTCCATTCATAAATTTAAAAAAGTTGTTATAAATCGTTTGTGTGTCAATGATTTGATGATGATGATGATGATTGAGTGATTTGAAGGTCAATAAGATGGTTTCCTGCAAGGCTGCTTCTATGTACTTAAGTATCTTGACTTTCGTTATTTAAATTAAGTTACTACATTGTAAAAATATTTTTTTGAAAAGAATAATTTTCCCATCTTTATACTAAAGGTACTTACGCCGGTTTTTCTCGCCTGGCTAGTTTTCGAACCGGTGGTAGGCATCATGTACGACAATTCTATAAGTGTTATTTAATAACCTATATGGAAATAAAAAAAATTAGTTGTTCGACTTTGAATAAATAAAAAAAAGAATTTCACAATCTTCTAAGTAGATAGCTTATTCGGTAATTTTGTTATGCTGCTTGCTTTATATCGAGCGACAGAGGTAAAAGATGCAAATAAGCTATCTAAGTGTTAGATAGCTTATTATCCGCAGATTGTGAATCAGGCCTTTAGTCTCCCTAGGCTATTATATTTTAAATGTCTTAGGCTATTATATTTTAAAGAATTTTTAAAGCACCTACAAACATAAATGCAACAGGTGAAGGTTAAAAAGACACTAGACACCACCTGGGAATATGTGGGATTTATATAGCACTCAAATAACTAGTTAATGTCTAATTAGGTACCTATGTAATATGTTACCTAATTACAGCTTAATGTTGTAACTCTCAGAAAATTAATCCCTAAGTGGCTATCCGTCGGTTTATTGCTTGATGCTTCTGCAGACAATTATTTCCCGACTTAATAAATGTGGTGTCAATAGATTCGTAATGATGCCGCGGGTAACATAGGTTTTGGCAAGAACATTACAAATATATATATATATATATATATATATATATATATATATATATATATATATATATATATATATATATATATATATATATATATATATATATATATATATATATATATTTGGGACACCCTGTATATATATATATATATATATATACAGGGTGTCCCAAAATTAGCACGTCACACTGACACCGGAGGTAGATGAACCCAAGACGCATTGAACAAGCCTAACATGTCCATAGAAAAGTTTCGTCGGTTTTGAGTTATGACCAGTTTTAGTCATTTTCATTCTCATCAATGCCCTACGTAAGTGGAATTAATAAAAATAAACCAGTAAGTCCTGCAGTTGCCACGATCAAGTAGGTAGAGAATTGGTCTAGTAGGGTGTCTTTTTTACCTGGTAATTGGGACTGAAAGAGATAAAAAATAATACGCTGTTAACACCGAAATGCTATCTGTTGTGGATGTGTACAGTATTTGAATAGTGCCAGAGCAGACAACAGTTTAAAGTGAATAACACAATATCTCTGCACCTCGCTCGCTGGAATGAAGTTTTTAATCTCACTTCTTCTTTCATCTCCCCGCGTTCTCCCTGACGCTAGAGCGCCAAATAACGTCATCGAGCCAGATGCAGAGATTTGTGTGGTGTAGGTGTTGAAAGAAAATAAAAAAAGTTTCGTATGAATTTTGCATTTATTTTGTTTACAACAAGTGTTCAAATTGTCTTCCTCCCATTCTTAAGCACAAGTGACACCTTCGTATAAAATTTCGGTTGAGTCTTCTTATTAAGCTTATGGTCGATATTTCACGGGCTGCTTCAAATACCCTTTGCCTTAATTTAACCTCAGATGTAATCGGTTTTGCGTAGACTTTATCTTTTAAACATCCCCAGTAGAAAAAATCCAAAGGATTTAAATCCGGGGAACGTGGCGGCCACAAGATCGGTCCCAGTCGCCCTATCCACCGGTTAGGGTATGCAATATCGAGGTGCTCTCGTACGGCGCGGGCGTAGAGTGCTGGGCAGCCATCGTTTTGGAGCCACATCCTTTCCCTCAATTCCTCAGGGAAGCCCTCTAGTAATACTGGAAAATCATTCTCCAAAAAATTTAAGTAATTTTCTCCATTCAGGACAGCTGGTAACTCGAATGGTCCTACTTTCTGGCCATGTAATATTCCTATGCACAAGTTAATTTTAAATTGATATTGAGAGCGAACTTCTCTTTTTTCATGAGGGTTGGTTAGACGCCAGCTATGAAGATTATGGAGATTAAGGTATATCTCGTTTACATGCAGATTCGTCGCTCCACAAGACATCATTAAAAAAGTTTGGATTTCCTCTCCATTTAGCAATCATTTGGCGACAAAATACAACGCGCCGTTGGTAGTCACTTGTTAGAAGCGTTTGGACACGTGTTATGTGGTAGGGATGGTATCTGTGCCGCTTTAAAATTCAATGTGCCGACGATTTTGGGATCCCAGTGCGCCGTTCAATGATCCGCACTGAAGTAGCTGGCTCCTGGCGGACTTCATCCGAAACAACATCATCATCTACAGTGCGGTGTCTTCCAGCGCCTGAGTCTCTCGTTCCTGGTACTCGACCTTCGCGATATGCATTAACAACGCGCAAAATAATTTCGTAGTTTGTCGGCGTACGATTACCGTTCCGCATACAATCGTGCAGCCAACCTCGCATTGTAAGTTACGTTCCCGCGAGTCGAAACTCGCCTGGTTTCACCATAAATTAGATGCGTACTCGCTATGAGAGTAAGAGACGTTGGGATTCGCCATCGTGCCCGTTTCACAAAATTCCCAAGAAAATCAGAGTCTGGTAGAGCGCTGAGTCGTCGTTTCCACTTTACAATAGTCCAAATTCACAAGCAAAACAGAGTCCAGTAGAAAAGCCAAAAACACGTTTAAAATCACAAAACAAAATGCAGAGGCGCAGGAACACGTCGGTAGCACGAAACGCAAGGTAACGAACTGGCTTGACTGGCTGGTGCTGGTTTGGCTGGCTGGTCACTTGGTCAAGTATCTGCTACCGCCGTCTCTTTCTTTTTAAAACTTGTTTTACAGCGTTTCTTTTGCTATTCAGAACCCGTGTTGGGCCGCCCAGGCAAATGGCAGGTAAAATGTGTATGACGTCATCTTCGCCTCAACAGCTTTATTCCCACTCTCACGTATTGTGTAAAGAATCAAAGGGCAAGTGTTACACCATTTTGGAATCGGCAAGGCATACGGAAGTTTTTAAAGGTATTTGTTCATTATGTTTGAAGTAATTTTTTTCACGTCAAAGTCGAAACTATTATTTTTATGTGAGAACAAAATTGAGATAGGCTATCAATTGTCGTTATTTCACATTACTTATCGACCAAGTATTGTTTGTTTTATAATAAGTAACTAGTCTTGAGGGAGTACACATCAAAAAAAGTAAAATAAAGTGTCCTGATACGAACTTTTTTTTTTTTTTTTTTTTTAGGCTTGTTCCCCCAACCGTAAGCCGGGACAATTGTTTTCTTTGTTTTTTACTACCTGTATATATTTTTAATTTCTAATTACAGTTTTTTATTTCTACTTATTACTTATTTACTATTCACCTGTTTATACTTTTACATTCGTCTATTTTGTTTTACATTTAGAGTTGTACCTTAATTTTATCTTACTATTACATTCTCCTTCTACTTTACATTTTTGTCCCGTTATATTTGCACTTTTTTTCTTATATATTCTATTATTTTCTTATTATCTTGTTCCTTTACATTTTCTTATTTGCTATAACAATTTTATTTTGTATCTTTACAGTGCTTCATGTTCTCTTTCTTCATATCTTTACATTCTCATACACATATTTACTGTTACGATATACAATTACAATTTAAGTCTATTATCTTATTTTCGTCTACTTATATTTACTTTAATTTAACATTCTTTGCTCTTAAATCTATTTAGTATTTTTAACGTTTCCTTGGTACATCCTTTGATACTTCATTTTACATATCTTATTTATTATACCCTACTACCCTTATTTGTATATATTTTTATATGTTTTTCTATTACATTTATATCATATCTTCCTATCCATATCATGTTTTACATTCTTCTTTCACGGTAATTTACATTATTTCTATATTAAACCTAATTTCCAGTTACAGTTACTGATACGAACATTACAAAAAAATGGTGATTTTTGAAAAATGACTAAAACTGGTCATAACTCAAAACCTACGAAACTTTTCTATGGGCATGTTAGGCTTGTTCAATGCGTCTTGGGTTCATCTACCTCCGGTGTCAGTGTGACGTGCTAATTTTGGGACAGCCTGTATATTAAATCATATCGCTTATGTCATAATATATCATTTATATATTAATATATATTGTCCTACCTTAAAAACACCTTTCCATAAAATATATTTTATTTGATTTATGTAATGATTAGCACTTTTATTACTTATTTGTTCGATAGATGTCACGGGTATTGCATTTTTCAGAATCAAAGTATCGTTGTATAGGTAATAAAAATTTTGGTGTTGAATTATTAATATCATTTAATCTAGAACAACAATTGGCTCGTTCCGCGCTCGTCAAAAAGATATTTTTAATTTCATGTGTTTTGATTACTTATTAATATTATTCCAAAAATATGTTCGATTGGGAAAACGAAAACATACAAAATAAAAAATAACTTAAAAAAAATAAAAACCGACTAAGTAAAAATAAATAATTAGAAAAATAAAAAAACCCGACTGCAAAAAATAACCTAACAATTATTTCACTTCACATAATCTTCAACCCATAGTGTAATCTGTTAAACTAAAATAGAGGTTGAATTAGGTTTTAGTACTGTGATTTTACAGTCTTGTTTCAGTCTTTTTAGTGCGTTTAGGTACCTTAGGTATATTAGGTTTTTTTTTGCAGTCGGGTTTTTTTATTTTTCTAATTATTTATTTTATTTTAGACTTTTTAGTGTTCTGTCCGGCACATTTCTATGAACTAGAGTGTGTTCTATTATGACTTTTGTAAATTGGACAAAATTTATTATTATTATAGCGTGTGAAACAAAATAAAAATGAAAATGATTAACTATACCGGGTATAACAAAAATGCGCAATAGGGTCCAACATTTTTATATATTTAAAGCTAAATACGACTATTTGAATCCATTGATTACAAATTTATTCGATAGATTTCATTAAAATGATTGTAATTATTCCTGATTAAATTTAAATACATGACATATGTATATTTTTGAAATCTCCATTTAATTTCCTTTATTTTGATACCAATTTCGATAAGTTTGGTTAAAAAAAAATTGAACTACTTACAATTTGGCGCCATAATCCGCCATTTTGTCATTTAAAAAAAAGCTATCTAAGGACACTTGGGTTATTGAGACAAATCTAACGATACCTTAATTGTCGAAATCCATCCAGCCGTTTGGAAGATACGTGGGAATAAAGGAATTTACATATTATGTATGTAAATTCCTTTATTCCCACGTATCTTCCAAACGCGTTTTTTTACGCGCGTATCTTGTATGTTAAAATTTAAACATACAAGATACGCGCGAAAAACATAACCCTTCCCGACAGTCGGGTAAAAAGGGGGTCTAAAAAGGCCGAAACAAGAAAATAATGCAGATAGAAATCCAGAAATGCATAGGTACAAAAATGGTCAAGGTAGAGCCGTCAATTGATGTTAAACATTACCAAAATAAGAACGAATTTAAAATTATTCTTATAACATTTTAAACACACTAGCACATTTAAATATTTATAATAAAAGTTATAAGAAACCAGCGCCAGTACTTCCGTCCGTCCTTGTGTCAATCGTGCCAATCATATTTAATTTTGTCTGCTGGTCCGCTACAATTTAACACTATCTACTGGCTGCTGGATATGCATTTTGCAGGCTGGAAGGTCAATAGGGCTCTTTAATATTTGTCTAGTTCCATTATAAGGTATAACCGAATCCATGTTATTTTCAGGTCAAGGTTTTCCCTGGCGATAACAAATATGAAACTTCATTACAAGAAAGCTCCTGGCCTATTTGGAACGAAGTATTCAAATTCCAACTGAAGCTAAAAGATGCAAAGAAGAGTACAGATAAAATCGATCTACAAAGTTTAGTAGCTGGACATTTTCTCTCATTGACAATCTACGCTGTTCTAGAAGCTCCGAAACCAGAAATAGACAGAAGAAAAAGCGCGAAAGAAACAAAAACAAAGATTAATGAGGAGGAGCCGAAATCTAAAACTAGTATTTTTGATAAGACCTTTAGTTTTAAGTCTACAAAGGCAGAAGCGGCTATTCAGAAATCGCTTTTGGAGAAGAGGCGGACTGTGGGCGCAGCGACGTGGAACTTCGATTCGAAATTATTCCAGAATGATTTGAAGAATGGACTGATAGGAACACCTGATATTTGGAGACCCATCAATGCGATTGCAAGTGGATTATCAGCTGCGGATTCAAGGGTAAGTCTTCACCTAAAACTTCTCTATTAAATATATACGTAGGTGATTTTAATATGGTTTATAAATAATTGTGTGAGTAAAATATTTTATAACTCTGGCGTTTTAAAACTACTAAAATATTTATCAGTCCATTAAACGTAAAAATTCTAATTTAATGACGGTTACGATTAAAAATTAAATCGTTCTTTGTTTCTGTCGAAGTTGTACGTGATCAGTAATTAAATGTTTAACACAAAGGACTATATAAGGCATAATTAAGAATAATTGACGATTGCATCACGTTCATGCATCGTACATATGTAGTTTAATCGTCTTCAATTTACAAAAATAAAGTCAAATTTAACACATCATCATCGCAACGCTACTGCGCTATATCAAACAGTCTTGAAAAGCCAGAAATAAACTAGAAGGTGACATTTCTTATCAGCTAATTAAAAAGATAATAATAATGAAACTAGAATGATAAGAAATTCTATTCGGAATATTTTAGTTTTTTTTTTGTAATAAACTTAATAGCTTTCAAATATTAATCATAAATAATTAATCGAGCTTTGCTCGGGGTTCTAGTAGATTAAAAAAAAAAACAAATATTTTACCGGGGTTCGAACCCATCACATTTCGAATTTCCGAACAACGCAAAAATTAACCAAACGCAGTGACATTATAGAGTCGAAATTATTGATATATACGACGACGAAAGAAAAAACATGAATAACTTAAAAATGCGCAGTTTCCCAGGGATAAAACTATACTAGACTACTAACTATGCTAGACCGATTTTTCTCCCCCAAAACTCGCTGCATACTTAATTTGATGTAAATACTTGCAGCCGTTGCCGAGATTACGATTATATTATAATATATACAAGTTTAAAGTATTAAGATTTTATTTAAATTGGTAACCAACAAAAGAATAGTCACTTGCAAATTATACGGCATACTTATACCTACATATTTTCCTTTAATCAAGTAAATATAAGAAATAAAATAACTAAAAAGTATTGTATGAACAATGTATGATGTCACCCTGGGCATAAATTAATAATTTTATGTGTAGGACTTATAGGTACAAGATACGTACCTACCTACTATGTAGGAGAATAACTGCGACCTGGAGGCTCGAACGCTCCTTGTGCGAATGTACATGGCTTATCATTAGGTATTTACTGACGTAAGAACACCTTAGTTAGTTTTTCATGCATCTTCCGAATCCTAATTATTTCTGACTTGCAGTTTAGCTCTTTCGAGTATGCAACATACTTATAAGAAGATACGCAAATAAAATAAAAAAATACAAAAATGAAAAAACCTGACTCCAAAAAAGACGGATACGCAACGCACTAAAAAGACCGAAACAAGATTGAGAAAACAGACTACACTATGAGCTGAAAGCCCAAGTGAAATAATTGACGTTATGTTTAGTAGCAGGCGGGACCCATTTGCAAATTATAAATCGTACAAAAAAAATTGGGTCTTGTTTCAGTCTTTTTAGTGCCTTGCTTAGGTATCCGTCTTTTTTTGTAGTCGGGTTTTTTATTTTTGTAATTTTTTGTTTTATTTTAGATTTTTTGTTTATTCACACACAGATTTAAAGCCACAAAATACGACTATTTGAACGCATCGATTACAAATTTATTAGAATGATTTGATTAAAATGGTTGTAATTATTCCTGATTAAATTATAATACACGACATATGTATATTTTTAAAATCTCCTTTTCATTTCCTTTATTTTGATACCCTACTTGATAGGTTTGGTGAAAATTTTGGCAAAAAAATTTTGGTGAAAAAATTTCTACTGATTGATATTATATAGTTAATCAGATTAATAAAGTATTTACTTTAAGCAACTTTTGCTAATGAATGAGAGAGATACCTATTACCTAGCAATATTTACGTTGATCCTAATTCACTTAAATAGAATACTAGGAGATTAATAGAATACTAGAGAAATAATTTGAAATTTTAATATCTGTCTGATGTGTGTCCATGTAAAGGGGAAGCATATTCTACCACCTATGTTCATCGACGATAATGTAGGCATAGATGTAGGATTCTAATGGTGAAAGAATTTTTCAAATCGGTCCTATAATTTCCGTGTTTAGTAGAGAAATATGTATAACTTACTTATATTGCAAGTTATTCGTGTTCGTGTTGTATTTTGTAATTGTACCCTTTATTTAGACCTACTTGCGCAGATCAGGATTAAAGTTAACCCTGGTTAAAATATCATGCCTCGTATTTCATAAATACGAAGAACGAGAGATAAATAACTTGTTTTTACGTAGGGTTCATTTTAATCCAGATCTGCGCAAGTGGGCCTTAGAAGTTCAATCGAAGTGCAAGTCGCAATTCGCAACGAAAACAAAAAAAAAAATTTAACACCTTACAAATAAGTTTCGAAAGAATATGCGTCAAACACACTCAGCGTGTGGGAGCGGTTCGCGCGCGCACGCAGTGTTCCCACACTGTACAGTATCCTTTTTCGGGATAAAAAGTAGCCGATGTGTTAATCCAGATCTTATAGTACGTACTATCATAAGCAATTTCACCAATATCCGTTCAGTAGATTTTTCGTGAAAGAGTATCATAATTTTTTTATATAGTTTTTGAGTCTCATAGACTATAGAGTCCCTAAGCATATACCCCGAACTCCTATACTCCCTGAAACGACACTCGGTCCTAACAAGCAAGAGTCTCACAGGATTAGTCTTGTTCTTGCTCAAATCTTCCGCAGTCTATCACTGTCTTGGTCTGGTCTTGCAAGAAAAAGACCAAGACTGCAAGACCAAGACGGATTTTGGGCAACACTACTAAGGACACTTGGGTTTTTGAGACAAATCTATCGATACCTTAATTGTCGAAATCCATCCAGCCGTTTGGAATAAAGGAATTTACAAACATACTTACATAATATGCGCCAAATATCATAACCCAGTCGGTCGTTACCAGTCGTAAAAATGATTTCATTTAGCATTAACTCAGAAAATGTAATAGTGGCATTTTAATATTTACCTAGTACCTATATTGTTAGTACATGTAGTTAACCTAGCTGTAGGTTGGTATGCATTGACGTATTGTATTATAGACGCGGCATGTTGAGGCAAAAAGTGTCTCCAGTTAAATGTCCCACTTTTGATGTTTTGTGGGCGATTTGAAAAACAGGATGGCTAACATTTAAAGTATGGTGAAAACCAATATGGCGTAACTTTTTCTTGTATGGAGATTTGTTCTGTCAAATGTACGTCATAACTTATCTTGAGTTTGGAAATCTTTGATGGTATGTGTATTTTGCGGTAATCTAAAAATTAGTGGTGATTTTCAAAATTATTTTATTAATTAGGTAGTATGTATTATATATGAAGGACTAATTTATTTGTTACAGTTTGTTAGTTACAGTGAGCCCACTATAGTTACATAACACGGACTAGGTACAACCCACAAAATAGGTCTCCAATCTTCGATAGATTGAATCAAATCTGGAACGGCATTGGATTGATATCCGGTCCAATTACACTGGATTGACACTGTCAAACGGATCCATGACGTTTCACGCTGACATTTACAATTGTCAAAATGTAATATTTGGGCCGAATCCGGGGCGAAATCCCCGTTGATATATTGTGTCAAATGTTACCAATTTCACTACATATCGGATAGGGGTGGGACTTATAGCAAATCTACGACCGGGTAGCGAATATTCGGCTGAGAACTAATATGGAATATCTGTAGCAACCGCAATCTAATCTTATTTTTAAGGACTACTCCACGTCACGACGTCGTCAATGTAAAACAATGCGTTATCGCGGCATGCCGCATGCGGTGCGTTACCGTACCGTCACAGATTAATAAATATTTACTACGTATGTACCGTGCTCTAGCACGACGCTGTAATTTTTTTCAAACGGTTTAAAGACATGTAAGCGTGTGTACCTAACATTTATCATATTTTGGTGAAGTATACCCAAATAGCCGACCTTCCAAAATATGCAAACATGTACCGTTTCACGTTGACAACGTCGTGACTTGGATATGTGGACACTTGGACAGGTCCTAATAAGGTTAAATCAACCAACCTAATACTTTTAGAGTTTGACGGAATATAATATGGATTGTCCAACATCACATTAGAATATATTTCATTTTGTAATTTGAAAATTCATAAGAATCAGGTATTTATTATCTTATATATGTATAAGAAAAATAAATAAATCGCGGTACATATATCTAAATAAGTTACGAAAACTTACTGAATGTTTGAACGTCCCTACTTGATATATCTAACAAGGGATCAATCGTTGTCATGTTGAAAAGCCGTTTTAGCTTTTAATCCTGAGTCTATCACACACTGAAATGGGAATTACGAACATGTTCTTGTCTCCAGATTAAATAAAGGCGATATTTCAGCTATGCTAATGTGAACTAAATTTGCTTATTGGATATTTATTATAGGACTTGTGTTTTATAATTAGTTTAAGACTAAAACAGTCGTATCTTATACACACAGTTTTCCGTTTTCCCATTGAGCTAGGCACTATGCAAAGACTAATCGAGTGCCATTGAGTGCGATTCTGTTATAATATTCATCAGCAAAGTCAAAGTCAAAGTCAAAAATTTTTATTCAAAATAGGTATAGGTATTTTTATACAACTAGCCCGGCGAGAAGAACCGGCGCGGCGTAAGAAACTCGCGCGGGACCATCTTTTATCAAAAATATGGAAAATTGTTCTTTTAAAAATATAAAAAAGGCATATATAACAATGTTATGACTAAAACTACATAACAAGAGTACAATAATATATGTAATTTAGAAGTAGCCTTGCAGGGGCCCACCTCATTCCCATGGCGTGCTATCATTCATAAAATCATTAACTTTATAATAGGCTTTAGCACACAAACGTTCTTTAACTACTTTTTTAAATTAATTGATTGAAAAATTTTGAACGCTTTCTGGGATCTTATTGTATAGGCGTATACATTGGCCTTTAAACGAATTCTTTACTTTACTAAGTCTAGTCACTGGTACATCAAGCTTATGCTTATTTCGGGTATTTCTATTGTGGTTGTCACTTTTCTTTTTGAATAGGTTTAATTTTTTTAACATATAATACATTTGATAGAACATACTGAGAAGCTACAGTTAAGGTTCCAGTTTCTTTAAACTTCTCTCTTAATGACTTGTTGGGGGCCAGCTTGTAGATTGCCCGAACAGCTCGCTTCTGCAGCACAAATATAGTATTTATATCGGCAGCATTTCCCCACAGTAGAATGCCGTAGGAAATTATACTGTGGAAGTAACTAAAATATACAAGTCTTGCTGTGTTTTCGTCTGAAAATTGTCTTATCTTACTTACTGCAAATGCTGCTGAACTGAGTCTGTCGGCCAACCCAGTATTATGAGGGCCCACTGTAGTTTTGCGTCTAAAGTTATACCTAAAAAGACAGCTGTATCTACTAGTTCCATACCTTTTCCATTCAATAAAACATTGGTTTCAGTTTGCCTTACATTTGGCAACGTGAACTTTATACTTTTAGTCTTTTTGTTATTTAACAAAAGATTATTAACACTAAATCAGTGTACTATTTTTGAGAGAGCATTATTTACTTCGACATAGCCTGAGTTTTGGCGATTAATATTAAAAGTAAGTGACGTGTCATCGGCAAATAAGACTATCCCGTTTTTTTCATTCATCCACATATTCAGCTTCATCCACATTCATAGCCTTTTCCATGTATACGTTCGCTGATTCCTAACTTTTTTACGTTGGATGTGTAACTTAATAAAGTTTCGTTAAGATCATGTATCCATCTAAGTTGACCTCTCTCCACCTTACAGCGTGAGAACAAGAAGGGTCAACTGGAGGTGACCCTCCTGTATACGGCGAGCGAGGACGGATTGAACGATGTGGTGCAGCTCACGGTGAACCGGCTGAGATGTAGCGTGCAGACTATGCAGGAGCAGGAGCAGTATAAAGGTAAAACGTGCTTTTCTTTGAATAAAAACCGATCAGACGGATCGCTCGACGTTAAGCGTTTAGCGGCTATCATGGACATCTACAATACCAAAATAATACCTTGACATCCTTAGGGCCACAGGTAGCTTGGGTTTCAGAAGCCCAATTCTCGTAACTATTTTTGATATAATTTCTCGACTCGGTCAACGCGCTGCGATACTGCGCGCGCGTGCGGTACAGCCTGAAAAACCAAACGGGATTTAACCGATTATTATTACAAGAATTAAATAGTAGTAAGCTCAATGCTCATACATAGTTGATTATACTCACACTTTTGAACTTTAGTCGCGATTTCAAGGGCGCGAATGTGATATAATATTTTGATGAGGTTTATTCTCTGTGGTTGCGGGATGAGGTCAGACACGTTTTAACACGTTACTTTATTACGCAATAGAATATATTACACGGACATAAACGCATTTTAAAGCTCGTTTCACGTTATATAAGGCCTGCTAAGGATGATATAACTAGTATATTCTTTGTACTTTTATGCCTTTTTATTTTGTAATCTCATTGGTTTTTAGTATCGCTTTTTCGTTTCATCAACTCTCAAATCACAACGACACTGAAAGTGTTAACACTCAAATCTAGGTAGAATGAAGGTTCAAATCATTTGTTTGGTACATCAAGGACAATTCAATTGAGAAATCTTACGTATCCTTACATGGGTGAAAGAAGGTGTCACAAATAGCCAAAATTTCGTTAATACTTATTTGTGAATGGTCCCTAAAACTTATAGAAAAATAATAAAATAAGGTTTGAGCTCCGACTTTTCTATTTGCAATAGCGTCTCCCTTTTATATAGGGCAATCGCACAGCTGATTTGTTACATTGTGTTGCCACTTGTCGTACAAAATAAAGTCGAGGCGAAACCTTTTGTACTTGCATAACCTTAAAAGTTGAATTGAATCTAATTCGAGGCGTGCGAGTAACATAATGACTCTAATTCGAGGAATTAGAGTAACTTACAGAGTTGATCAGTGGGTTTGTTTCTCTCATTTCATTCCTAACATTCCATAATCAAGAAACCTTTTATCGAATCGTTTGACTTTAGTTCACTTATTTCATATACAGGTGAATATTTCAAGCGGGCATGATAGACGAAAACCGAAACTATAAAAATAGCCAAAAACCCCGGAAATAATATTTTTGTGATTCTTTTTTTTTGTCTACTAGAGCTCTGAGCGAAGCTCAGTTAACCAGGTACTGTTAATTAACTAAAACTAGCTTTTCTTAGGCAACTTTTGTTAGGTTGTAAGAAACGATAAGTTTTGTTAATATGTGTACTTAAATAATTCTGCGCAATTTCTCAAAATTATTTCAGATTGCAATAACGAAATTGTGTTACGGTATTACTTCATATTTTATACTGTAAACGTATATGTATATATGTACGGCGTACGCGTTACTGAGATTTTGACGTGATAACGTCTTATAATTCGATGGAGCCGGCTGCACGCACGAAAAAACATGACTCATGCGGCGTTACCTCGCTCTGAGGCGTTCCATTTAAGGCTTGAAGTGAAAGCGAGAGCGCGGAATCTGTCTCTCTCCTACTTGAGTGAGCGATCCATCAGTATTTTTTAATTACAATGGCAGTGGTTTTTATTATTGAACGTATTATTTCCAACCCGGGAATGTGTAACGTGATAAGTGGTTGCAACTTGATAACGTTTTGAGTGGTACCGAGTGGTTACTGTATCTGTTTAGTTGTAGTTATATATCGCTCTTGAATAGATTTTGTCGCGAACACTAACGTATTATAAATTATAACTTTTCTTTTCTTTTTCTTTTCGGCCTTATTATACCCGTGTAAATTAATAAGTAAGTATGCACCTAATTGTGTACACCTAGTTGTCTCTTGTACTAGTCTGTAATTTCATATTATTGTATCCGTTTAGAGCTAGTGAGTAGATAGTACCAATTCTAGTGAAATGTACTACGCTTTAGACATAAAGTGACAAATGAACAGCAAAAGATATAAGTACCTAAAGATCTAACTAAATAAAATACTATTACGTTTTCAATTTCAAGACAGAGTGCCCGAGAACTCGTTTTTCTCAAATGTCATAGTGTGTACGAGAGGCTGCTTTCAATTGTGGTGACGACGGGTTACAAATTGTTTTCTTATGTTTACGTGAATATTGTTCAATGTTTTAAACACTTACGGATAAGATTTGATAAGCCACAAGTACTGGCAAAGGAACACCGTTATCGCCCAAGAATGATTCGCGAGGCCATAGAAATTAAAAAGTACCCTAATCTTAACCGAGAAGATGTCTGGGTGCTGCTATGTAGTTGGCAATAATAAATAAAATTTAATTCAAAAATACCGCGTTTTCAAGATACTTCAAGATACACAAATAATAATTGAAGTATCTTCGGGTAGTTTGAACAACTTCAACTTTAAACAACTGCCACCTCAGTCCTCCCGTGACCACGGCTACTGGAAAGTAGCCGAAATGTCGGGAAAAAGAAAAGTGCACCGCGACACACTACTATGGAATATAGCACAGATTACAGATAGTACTAGTATGACGTTACAGCACAGATAATCGATCAACCAACATGGTGTTTTCGGCGGTTTTTAAAAAGTGTATTTTCAAATTATTTTTTTTGTATGTTTTTAGGTTTCAAAATAATGTTATATTATTTTTTGTGTGTAATGAAACAATTATGAAGCGTTTAGGACATACATAAAAACAAGGTCAAGTAGCCTATTGTAGAGTGTTTCTCTCTAAAAGCAAACTGATAGTCTGGAATTAAATTCCTTTTTTCTAGTATAGGTTTTAGGTGTTTGAGAAATAGCTTTTCAAATAGTTTTAATATAATTTCCACATATCGGGCACGTATCTGAATGCCGCATTTAAGTGCGTGGTTAGCTTTACTATAGATTTTCGTGGAAAATTTCGGATAACATCTTCAGTTATGAGATCGAATCCAGGAGATTTCGTTATACTAGTCCTTTTTATCTCACTTTTGACTTCTCTTGGTGTAACAAATTTTGTGATGTGTCTTTTAATTGTTCTTCTTAATCAGATTGTTGCTCTAGTTCTATATTTGGTTGGAAAATTTCCTCAAGATGATCAACAAATGTAGATCCTTTCTATTCACTGCTTATAGCCCAGTACCCATTTGCTTTTATGGTGGGAGGTATCTGAGAGATAGGCTTTTTAAGACTTTTCGTTGCTTTCCATAAGGAGTATTCTGTTGTACGATCGCTTGTTAGACTAGTGAGGTATGTATTCATGATGTTATCATTAAAGTTTTGAATTTCTCGCCTCATTCTTTTTGTGAGATTGTTAAGTTTTTTTTTTATTTCAGATCCAATTGTTCTAGTCTTTAGGGAACCTGAAGATCTATTGTAGATTCTAAATCTAACTTGAAGCTTTCCCAGTCCGGTTTTTCATGCATGACAAGCATATAAGGGCGCTCTTTTATTACTTTTTTCTCATTAAATGTCAGTATAATAAAATAATAATAAATAAAACCTTTTATTTCAGACCAAGGTCCATAAGGTAGGTACAAACACAAATTACATAATTTCAAAGCAATGAAATAGTAAAAATACAATATTAAAAAACACGGTACTGCTTTGACCCTAACTACTCAAGCGCATGAAGGCTAATCCATCGTCGCAGCAGCGGTGAGTCCCAGCGGTCCGCTATGGCGCGCACAATGGCGTTGCGACTGCCGCGCGTGCGCCGCTTGATGGAAGCGCAACGCGCGCGTATTATGCCCGCGAACCCCGCGGTGATTATTATAAGTGAGTGGTCCGAGCTCATATCGAATCCCTCCTCAATGTGTAGAAAATTTGATTATATATTTTTGTATATGAAGAAATCAATCAAATTTGGATTTTTTTAGGATCTGTAGGCCAGTATGTGGGTTTTCCTGTTGATATAACATTACAGTACATCTTATTTACAGCACTTAAAAGTTCTTTTCCTTTGGTAGTAGTTAGTCTTGATGACCAGTGAGTGTTATTAGCGTTAAAATCACCACCGATTATGAGTTTATTGCCAAGATATTTTAAGAATTTTATATATCCATCTGCTTTTATAGCATACCTTGGTGGACAATATATAGCGGCTAGAGTAACCAGATAGGATTTTATTTTTACACATACAGCCATTGCCTGTATTTCCTGTTGCTTATATTTGTATTCTTCATAGTTACAAATATTTTCCTTTATGATGACAGTACACACTACCACCTCGGGCAGTATAGTCAGGGTGCTTGCGTGGTAAATTTTTTGTAGCCCTTTATTTATTTGAACATGTGATTCTTTTGTGAAATGTGTCTCAGACATAAGACACACATCAAACTTTTCGGTGCTTAGAACTACATGTTACTTTTTTGATGTTTTAGTAGTCCATTTTCATTCCATGACATAATTATTAGCGAGTACCATTTTGATTTTTGCGTGTGAGTAGCTAGCTATGTTAGCGCTACTCTCCAGTTTTTTCGATCTATCATCAAATGAGGCTAGTAGGTCGAGAATCCTGTTTATTTTGTCATCTGTATTGTAGAGTTGCCATAGGCTGTAGTTGTGGCTGCTTATTTGCTTTAGTTATTTGCGCAAAAGTAACATTTTTCATGATTTGATTATTATAACGCTTTTATTAGTTTCACCTGTATGTTTGCTTGCTTGCATGCTTGTTTGTAACCGACTCCTTTGGGCTCGATTTTGTCCTACGTTGAACGATCAGATTTAATTCAAACTTTGCATACCTGTCAAACACCGATGACAATGCAATAATTCGATTAAAATATCCGATTATCCTGATTAAAATCGCCAGGATTCATCAATTTCTTTCCGCATCCTTTGCATGAGAGTAAGAGAGATAGAACTAGTGCGCGAACTACGCATGCGTGCAGTTCCAGGCTTACTCTTTGGCAAATCGTACTAAAAAGAAAAAAATAAATTATAGTTTAAAAAAACTAAAAAAACACGCTTTTATAGAAAATCTAACTAAAAAATAAAAATAAAATTTAATAAATTTGGATTAAGAATAGTGTAAATGAAAAATAAATGTTTATTATTGTAAAAAAGCGTGGGGTGCATAGTGTCAATAGTTATAAACATTTTATTGGCAGATATGATAAGGATCTTCACTTCGATAATATCTTAAAAATAACTTTAAACGAAATCTGACCGTTTGAAGTGGATCAAAATCAAATCCACTAGAGTCGGTTACATACAAACAAACGTGCAGGTGAAGACACTGCACTGCACCCCACGCTTTTTTACAATAATAAACATTTATTTTTCATTTACACTATTCTTAAACCAAATTTATTAAATTTTATTTTTTATTTTTTATTTTTTAGTTAGATTTTCTATAAAAGCTTGTTTTTTTAGTTTTTTTAAACTATAATTTTTATAACTAGTTTTTGGCTTTTCAGCTTTACCTACAACTGGATTTTGGATTGTAGCAGTCGGTGCCCCTTTTTTCCCTCATTGCTTAGAATTTCATGCTTTGAAGTTCTTTGGCTCAATGCAGCCTCTGTAGTTAGCTGGATGAGGTTCGCCTCAGTGGACACACTTCGGTTTTACTTCAGTTAGTTTCTGACATTCCTTAGTTAAATGTTTACAAAAAAATGTTTAAAGTGCACAGACTTTACACATCTAGGTTCTTTTGAGCAGTATTTTTGTGTGTGGCCATAAGGCTGACATCTCTTGCATTGTGGTATCAGTTTCGTGGTCTTTAGTGATTGGATATCCATTTTGCAGCCTAGCACTGATTTAATGCTATATACTTTGTTTGTCTTCGTCCTTTTCAAACGAGAGCATAAACATATTTAAGGGTTCTTTTTTCCTCCAGCTAAGTTTGTTTACCGCTTCCCGGATCATGTAACCTTTGAATTTTAGGTCCTCCACTATTCTTTCAGGCGAGCAGGAAAAATGCAATTTTATTGCCATCACTCTAATGGGTCTATATTGCTTATTCTCCTACGAGTACCATAATAGCCCGTACTGTTGAAGCAGCTCAGTTATGGCTCTGTATGAGTCTTCGTTAGTAGCATTTATTTTCATGCTTTCACCGTTCATCATTTTTGCGGTGAACGTGTCTTCGTAAGTAAGTTATAAAATTCTTGGTAACTCTTGACATTTTCGGTAATTATATATTGTAGGTGGCGGCTGGGGCAACTTATTTATTTTTTGTTGTTTCAGCTCTTTGCTGGAATCGTATTCCTGCTGATGCGGTGGGGAAAGTGATATGTTAAGCTTACGCTTCTTCCTGCTTTTTAGTTGTAGCTTACGAAAGAAACCGAGTAGGTAACTCAGTTTCTTTCGTAAGCCCCTCTTCATCCGTCTCATATTCAACATTGGCGGAAGGCGCCTGGGTCATTGGTTTGTCGATTTGTCTTTGTTTTCTTGTACTTTCCTTAGTTGTTTCTAAAGATTTTCTATTTGGTCTTTGAGATCCTTTACTAGGCATTGCAGTTTTTCACGCGCCGCATTTTATCATCGGTATATAATTTTTTATTTTGCAGTTTCAATTTTAATCTCGTGGGCTCACTAGGCAGCCATAGTAAAGTACAAATTTAACCGCTCCTTAATAATTGTTTACATTTCTCAAGTAACACAAATGTTCGTGATTCACTATCGGTATCTGGGTCATCGCGGTGTCTGCTGCATCGGCGCGGCACGCGGCACGTACGAGCGCAAGAGCGTTAGACAAATGACCAATCTCAGCGGAAGACAGCTGTTTACTGAACGTTTATGAGAATACTATTTTTGCACTGTTTTAACATATCGAGACAGCATCGATTCTGTATTATAGTAAGATTTAATTAGCAGAATCGACCTACTGGCTTCTCTGCCTCCGCCGACGTAAATATAGTATCCCACGGGAACACTGTTTTTCGGTATAAAAACAGCCTATGTAGTCCAGAGCCTAAACTACTACCGTACCAAATTTCATAAAAAACCATTCAGTAGTTTTTGCGTGAAATACTCACAAACCTTCCAACCATCTTCACAAACATTCACAATTATTTTCCAGCAATTTTTTCGACGACATGACAGTATTATCTGTACAATTTCAGACCATTAAACTGTTTAACCACGTCTTCATGATAAAGCTATCCAGAATCGAGCATATGCTACTAACATTAACATACATAATAATAATAATAAAATTTTTCATTTCGAACAATACATATAATCTTTTGTTTATTTTAGCGCCGTTGTATTTGAAAGCGACGATATTGGAAGCCAATAAGGCGGAATGCTACTGGAAGAGCGATAGATTTCTGCCGACCATCTCGGCCAGATGGGATCCGAAGTCCGCCACGGTGAAGCTCAACGTATTCAAAGTGAATCTAGACAAAGTCAGTATTTACATAAGCCTAGGTTGTAAGACTAAGATGGCGAAGAAAGAAATGCTCGGTAAGGCACACATAGAGGAGAAATCTCCGTATTCAGACAGCTGGAGAGAGTGCCTACGACAGCCGGGCATACCAAAAACGTTTTGGATCAACTTCGAGTGATATTTATGTTGTGGAAATATATATGCCGTTTTGACTAGTATTAACTATTAGGCTGAGACTGTGAATCCGGAATCCGGCGGTCCCGGGAAAATTCAAAACACTGAAAATATAACTGTGCACTAATACAATAGAGTTGAAATCGAAGTGCCGAGTATCGAGCTGTCATGTAACCTTGAAATTAAAATTGACACTTGTGTGTTCGATTTTCAGCCCTATTGTACTAGCGACGAGTTCTATTTTCAGTGCTCTGAATTTTTCGGGCCTTCCGATATATATTCTGGTAGCCTTAACCAATGTATTCAGGTTGTGAGATGTATTATTTTCTATATGACAAGTAGTTTTATGTAAAGGCACACAAACCTCTAGGTAAGACACAGTTGGACCCCAGACGGACGAGAAACATCGAAAATATTTTGTGCTTCGCTCGGTGTGACAACATTCGCCGCATTAGATGTTTCTAATAGGTGTCACTGTAACTTATAATAATGATGAATTGGCAATTGCCTTTTTCGATGTATCTCTTCTGAAATTCCACTACAGCCAGCAGCGCTAGGATTTAGAATCGGAGAGGGGTACATGATATATATTATTATATTTTATAATATATATTTTGTACCCCTCTCCGATTATAAGGGCCAGCGCAGACAGAGGGGAGCGCAGCGGAGAGAATTTTATTAACGCACTCGATAATCAACTTTAAAATTATTGAAATAAAGTGCATACATGCTTGAACCTGACAAAAAATGCTCGCGCGTCCTCGAAGATACGCCCGATATAAAATAGAAAATGCCCGAGACTGCGCGAGGATTATTCCTCTCTGTCTGCGCTGACCCTTAATCGCACGAATTGACTGACAGTACGGTTGCATTTAATATCTTGACAATTTATTCGTAATTGGGCATTGTTATTAAAATGTAGGTATATGTTTAGACTGTGAATCAGATTGTTACGCCTGTTGCTTATGTTATTGTTAATTTTTGGTATTGTTTTATATTTAATAGTTGTTGTAATGAATGAAAAAAAGACAAACAATAAGTTTATTTAATTTTTATATTATCTGGCCATGCTATAACAATTGAAATAATTGTAAGAAATAATAACTAAGTTAAGTTTTTTTTTGTATTTTCCTTTGCATTGTTTCATAAAAATACTTTCACCAAACATCGACTCTAAATATCTAATAAGACATTATGTATTTAACTAATTTAAAATTATTTAATATAGGTATAGCACAAATACAGTGACGAACTCCGACGTAGTCGCGTCTATTTTTTTTTGTAAAAAACGTATATTACCTTCCCAATTCATTAACAAAATGTAAATGAAAATAAATCTAATGTGATGTTTATTGTTTATATTATTATCTTTGAAAGCTTGTATATCTCTGCTCGCGACTGTACTTACACAATATTGTTTTTTACACAATATTTTATGTAAAGCGATAAAAATTAAATTGCTAGTACTCACAACATTTTCCTCGTTATAATTTTAAAATATATAATGTAATAGATTTATCGTCTGTACTCTGTACGTAGTAGTCGGAACAAAGACGCAGGTTACTGATATAATGACTGAGCTCCCAGGCCCGCCAGACTACCTTTATATTCTTACTGATAAAACGTATATCAAATTGCAGTATAGAATGAAATAATGCCAGTCTGGCGGGGCGTGGGAGCTCAGTCCATAAATTTCACAAATATGAGTTGCTGCGAACATCATAGCGGCGGTAACGGCTACTGACAACTCATCTAAAAAAACGTGACGTGTAAACAGTACGCGTGGCAGAAGTGAAACTTCATTCATCAATGAAAATCCAAAAATACTCTCATTGTGCCTAAAGTACATCAGTTCAAAAAAATAATTGAAAATTTAAAATTTGTGCATCTAGCGCCATCTGTGTATTGCGCCGTGGCATAGAATGTCAGGTTGAGTATAAGTAGCTTCCGAAAGATGGCGTTATATCCAAAATCGTGTTGTGACGACTCTTGCGTGTCGTGACGTTTTGATTACCAGTGACCGGCTACACATGTGCTGCGAGCATTTAATATAAATGTATAAATAATCGTGATTTGGGGTAAAACAGACGCACAGATCATAATTAGGCTCTGCGCAGACAGACCACACGCGTGTGTGTGTGTGTGTTCTGACTTCACAGTGCCTTATTACGATAATATACAAAATACCTTATAGAAATAGGTAGGTATTAGGTACGTATTTACAAATCTGTAAATCATATTCAAAGTTGAATGATAAAACGGGTTTAACATAAGCATTGAATAAATTTTACCTAAAAAGTACACAATCACGATTGTCCACAGATCTAAGAAACAGTTTAAAAGTCGTTAATGAGGAAATATATAGTCCGTCTGTCCATCATGTACCGTACGGTCATGTGTACCTACTGTGTATAATATTATGATCCCGAGGAGATGGAGTCAGAAAAGTTTGAGTCAGGATGTTTGTCGAAACGTTGTGATGAATTTATAGCTGGTAAGCTTTTTCCAGTAAAAGGTTAATTGTTACCCTGACCTAACGGTCTCCGCGATACGAGACAAGATCTTTGAATTGTTTTCAGATTTCTCTTTTGCCATATCTTCACATCTCTACATCTATGGTTTACCCTGTCAGTTTCATTTTAGCAACAAAGCTTGTGGACATGAAATATGTTATGACATGCCAAATTCCGACTGAATGCTTACTAATGATGCGTGTTCTGTTCTATGAAAAATTGCGGAGTAAAAACTCATTTTCAGTAGATAAAAAATTACATTATGTAAGAAAATTGGCTCATTTATTTATTTATGAGCGAAATTATGTATTTGAGTGCATATATTTAGAAATATCATAGGTTTAGCAACGGCTTAAAAAACGCTAAGCTTGGCGTTGCTATATTATATTTGTTGCAAGGTACTTGCAGATTTCTAATCTTTAAAGACATTTTTTTCTTTATGTACAGTCGCTGACACACTAGGTGTACCACATTTGAACCTTGTGCCATAGTTATAAGATCGAGAAGTGGTCTGTCGGCGACCGTCAATAATTTGGAATTAAATTAAATTCGAATATATTCATTACTTATGGCAATAATTTATCAAGGGACATTAGTTCTAATTTCGCTGTGGAAACATTTCTCTATCCGCCGCGTAAATTAACTTAACAAGAAGATTTATTAAGCACAAATGTAAGATCGCAGTAACGTGAGCGATTGTTATGATTTACTGTCGGACTGTGTAGCTGTTTACAAAAACACTAACATACATATCAGTTATCCGGCTTCGCTTTCCGGATCAGGATAAAACGTAGAAATTATTGCTGTGAAACTAAATGAGAAAATTAAGGTGGGTTGAGGCAATAGAGGCATACTCTATTTTTCTTTCCGAGTCTAGAGGAACATGCTATTTGTATGGAATTTCCTTACCAACAATAAATGAAAATAGTTATAAGAGCCCTCGAGGGATTTCCTAAGATGTAAAGTGTAAGTATCGAATTTTCATCTGTTTTCTGTTGCATAATGTTATAGTGTTATATGACCATATGTCGCATATTGTATATCAAGGGATTTTTATTATGAAACAACAAACGAGCAGACTGATCATCTGATGAAAAGCGATTACCGTCGCCCATAGACAGCCGCAATACCAGAGAGTCGCAAGTGCGTTGCCGACCTTTAGGAAGGAATACGTTCTTTTCTTGAAGGTTTGAAGGTCGTAGTGGGCTGGAAATACTGCTGGCGAGTATTCAGAGTTTTATTGCGCGGCAGAAAACGACTATTACTCCACAGCAAAAACTGATACACCTAATGGACTGGATCCCAGGCTCGCCAGACTACTCTTATATTCTTGACTTTTAAAATGTATACTGATAAATGATAAATATGTATATATTTGTGAAAAAACCATAGCCATCTGTTTAAGATGGATATGGTTTAACGACTACAACTAGGTATGAAAGCAGGGGTAGCAATAAGCTTTGTGTGCCTCGTCGAAAAAAACAAGTATACAGCGATAACAGCTATTGTATGTCGATAAAAATTTTCAACATGTTGCCTAAAGACATTAGAGATATCTCTGTATAAATCAAGTTTAAAAGAATATTATTAAAGTGGTTGCTGGACAAATGCTTTTATAGTAATAAGGAATATTTTGAATATTTAAATAATGTAAAAAAATTTGACATTAAATAATTGCAAATAAAAATATAAAAAATGTACCTATGTATTAAATTGAATAATTGAATTGTATTAGTTGACATTACCATAATAATTGTGCTTATTGTTTTATTAATAATTTATTTATTTTGATCTGCCCTTTAAATGCCTATTATCAATATAAGTTACTCTGAATTCTAATGTGTTACTTTTAAATGATTGAAATAATTTATATATGCATTAAAAGAAATCAATAATGTGAATATTTCCACACCTCTTAAAGGTAGAAACTAATTAAACTTAAGAACACTGTACACCAATTTCTCGGAAATAAAGAATATTATTATTATTATTGTCTACAGAGGGTCCAGGCCGTCTAGACTGGAAAATGTCTGCACGTAACGAACTTTAATCACACTAGTGCACTTTTCATTCAAATAATGCTTCCTACAAATTTATATATTAGGTCCTTACATATGAAATTGGCGTTTTGTCGTACTGGCCATTTTGATCTCAAATATATCTTCTTTGGTTAGGAATTACAATTTTAAATTTATACCGTTATTTACTCATGCATTTGTGTTTCGAAAACCGTAATTCATTTGTTGTTTCCTCTTTTGAATTTTTCTTTGCGTCACTCTGTTTACAAAATGGAAATCTTGAAATATCGTATTACTTTCGAGTACGAGTTCCACCGTGGCACCAGTGCTGCAGAAACGGCTCGAAGGATTAATGATATGTATGGCGGCGGTGTCGCAAAAGTAAACACAGTGCGTTTTTGGTTCCAACGTTTTCGTTATGGAAATTTCGACCTGCAGAACAAGTCCCGTGGACGGCCGGAGACCAAAGTTGATAATGAAAAATTGAAGGCTATTGTGGAAGCGGATTCATCGCAAACCACGTCCGAGTTAGCTGCAGGCATGGTCCGTCATGGTTACGTTACGTAAGTAACATAAAGACACACAAGTCACACAAAACAGTCAACACTTTACGGCAACAAGTGTACGTATCACAGAACAAAAGGTACTCACACTTAACGTGGACGAACGAAACACTAAGTGTACGCACACGAGGACGGTACACACAGTTAGGGGGGCTGTCTCCTCGTGACCCAACGTTGAGCCGAAAACTCAACGGGAGGCCAGGAGCAGGGCAACTCCCCTGCAAGGCGCTAATCCACAACTTATTCTAATGAATAAGGTGTTAGTGATAAAACTGTTTTAATCCACTTGAAGCAAATTGGGAAGGTGAAAAAGCTTGAAAGGTGGGTACCTCATGAATTGAGTGCAGCAAACCGACAAACGCGCGTCGACTGCTGCGTTACATTACTCAACCGGCACAATAATGAAGGGATTTTAAATCGAATCATTACCTGTGATGAAAAGTGGATCCTGTACGATAATCGGAAACGCTCATCGCAATGGCTGAACCCTGGCGAACCAGCCAAAGCCTGCCCTAAGCGAAAATTGACTCAAAAAAACGTTACTTGTGAGGTGGACTAGTGCCGGTGTCGTTCACTACAGCTTTCTTAAATCTGGCCAGAGGATTACGGCAGATGTCTATTGCCAGCAACTGCAAATCATGATGGAAAATATAGCTGCTAAAAAACCGAGGTAGGCCGATATATATAGGTAACCGATAGGCCACTGCTACTTCAGGACAACGCTAGACCACACACTGCACAACAGACGGCTACCAAATTAGAGGAGCTTCAATTGGAATGTCTAAGACATCCACCGTACTCCCCGGACCTTTCTCTAACAGATTACCATTTTATTCGAAATTTGGATCTTCTTGCAAGGGAAAAAATTCAACTCCGATGGGGCAGTCGAAAGCGCCTTCAAAGATTTTATTAATTCCTGTCCGAATGGTTTTTTTAGTAAAGGAATCAATGAACTATGAGACGGCAAAAACCTATGAGATGGCAAAAGTGCATAGATAGCAATTGTATATACTTAGATTAAATAAATATATTATAATATTAAATAAATATATGTTTATAAAAAACCGACTTTATTTTCCTCCTTTAGAAAACGCCATTTTCATATGTAATGACCTAATATTATATCTGATTTGTGGAAATGGAAAACGTAAGTGAGTTGTAATAATCTATCATATTTTATTTTTAAATGCTAATCACTACATTGAGTTACCTGCTATGTAGATTAACACCGGTTTCGGTGACGTTGCCGGTTTCATTGAAACCAGGCCAGCTAAGCAGTAGTTATTTTATAGTGCCCAAGTGTGTGCGCAGTACACAAGAGCACTCTCTCCTCCTGTACTCTCGAAACCTAGTGGGACGGATACCCGACCCGATTGACGAGAGATCAGGCGAAGGACCGACTTTTTACATGCCCATCGACGATGACGCATGGATCATCTTTCTTGTAAGACAATCAGCCTGCATTGTCCTAACCAAACTTGGAAACAACATTTTTTGTTGTTCCAATGCAGAAATCGAACCCAACGAGTTCGATTTCCGCGTTGTCGAGTCGAGAGTCATTAAGCTCTAAATCACTGGACCACGGGGGCTGTGTAGATTAAGTACTTCAGAGGTGTCTACGAAAATAGAAGAATGCTTACCTACGTGATATGTCGAAATTTATTACAGTTAAAAATAAAAATAAATAGACAATAAATGAAAATGGTTGTAGGTACTTGAGTTACGAAGTAACTACAAAAACATAGTTGAAAACCTTTTATAACGGTATCACTTATAACGACTTATTGCGACGATATACTATATATTACGACGGTCCGTCCGTCATGTTAAAATATGAACATTTTACCATCGGTTTTAACGCATATCTGCTATTACGACCACAATTTATCGGTCCCCTCAATGTCGTTATAATCGGCTTTCACTGTAGTTAGTATTCTATTACCTACCTACCTACTATTCGTATTTCGTATATTTTAATCTATTCCTCCAAAAATATTATAATTGTTAAAGATACATATTACTGTAGTTTACTTTGAACACGTTTTTGATTTCGGTGCCTAAAGTTGAATAAACTCAGACATATTATAATAGGTATTAATTCCTATAGAAATTCTACTTATTTATAGAAATAGTATGGTTAGGCAATGTGATTAGTGTCTAGTGTAAGAAGTAATCTAGCGCTAATCAGCAACTAACTGCGAAACGGCAGTAGTTTATACTCTAGATCAGTAATTCCCAAAGTGGTCCAGGTGGACCCCCAGGGGTCCACGGAGACGCGACGGGGGTCTACGTTGGACGTGACAAAAAATGGGGGTCTACAATCGTAAGCAGGGGTGCATGAAAATTAATTTGGTTTCGATAGTGAAGAACTAAAATGTTGGCTTGTTATTTTAAATAATATGATACTTAAATTAAACCTTCTTAATAAGACAATTTACAAATAAATTAAGAAAAAAATGGATAGTTCCGAACTGGGAGTCGAACCCAGAGCATGTCGGTATCGCGCCGAGTACTCTACTCGCTTGCATAAAAGGTATGCAACAAAGTTCTATATGAAACCATCAAAGCTCGAAGACCACCTAAGAAGGTGTCATCCTGATAAAATAGGTAAAGATTTAAAATATTTTCAAACATTCAAGGAAAAATATGAAAAGAGACCCACCGTGCACAGTATGTTCGCTTCAACGTCTGAAAGCAACGATGATGGCTTGCGGGCATCTTACAATATCTCATTACTTATAGCAAAATCTGGAAATCCGCACACCATTGGAGAACAGTTAATTTTAACTGCTGTTGAAGAGGTTTTAAAAACTGTTCTGCACAAATTTCATTTGACATACTCAAAAGAATTCCATTGAGTAACAACACTGTACAAAGACGTATTGATGAAATGAGCTCTGATGTTGAAAGTTTCTTGTGTGATTATCTGCAAACAACTCATTTTTCTATTCAACTGGACGAGTCAACTTTACCTGACAATGAAGCATTATTATTGGCATATTATGTTCGATTTGTTATGGGCGAAGAAATTCATGAAGAGCTACTATTCGCGAAAACTTTGTAGACGGACACTAAAGGTGAATCAATATTAAATGTCCTGAGTGTTTTTTTAAAGAAAAAACGATTCCATTTACAAACGTTATTTCGGTGGCAACAGAAGGAGCTCCTGCCATGGTCGGGCGATATCGTGGGTTTATAGGGCATCTTAAAAGAATTATACCAGAGGTAACTGCAATTCACTGTGCTATCCACCGACAACATCTAGTAGCGAAAAATTTGAGTGATAAATTGCACCAATCGCTTTAATTTGTGATTAATGCAGTTAACAAAATTAGAAGCAATGCATTGAATACGCGTTTATTTGCACAATTGTGCGATGAAAATAATGAAAACTTCCAACGATTGCTGTTACATACGAAGTACGCTGGTTGTCGAAAGGTGCATGTTTATCAAGATTTTATTCACTTTTTGACTCAGTTTTAGAATTTCTGGAAAGTAAAGATGCTGATTAAAAAAACCTAATCAATTTTATAGCAGACATCGCGTTTTTGACAGATTTGTTCAAAAAATTTAATGACCTCAACTTACTATTACAAGGGGACAGCCTTAATTTAATAAAAACTAAGAGTGTAATTTCAGCTTTTATTGGTAAATTGAAATTTGTGAAGGAAAGTATTGGTCGGCGCGAATTTTCACAGTTGAAAACTTATCGCAGATAGAATGCCTTGATGAAGATATTCAGACATACGTTCAGCATTTGATTGCCCTGCATGATGATTTTAAAATCAGATTTGAAGACATTCTGTCGATGGAAATACCACTATGGATCATAAATCCATTTGATGAAACGGAAGTGGAAAATGTATTATTACAAGAGGAGCTACTCAAGCTTAGCACTAATGAGGAGCTGAAGGTGACATTTAAAAGAGGGTATCAAAAATTTTGGCTGCAGGTAGAAATAACTGAAAAATATCCTGGACTGTGGGGAATCGCGCAAAAGCTTCTGATAGCGTTTCCCTTGTCATATCTCGTCAAAAAAAGTTTTAGTGCCGTTACAAACTTATTAACAAAAAAAAAGGAACAGATTGAATATCACAGAACGGATAGATTTGCGGTTATTCCTTGCAAAACTCAAGCCAAATATTGGTAATTTGCTGTCAATCCATTAAGTACATCCATCTCATTAAAATTATATTTTTTTTGTAATTACCATTGTAGAAGTACATTACGTTATAAATAAGTGTTTAATTTTGATTATATTACGACTGTTAAAACAACAATAATTATTAGTGTAATAATTTATATCTTTGAATATGTAATATATATACCTACAACACAAGGAAATATACATTTTTTTTACCACTCCGATTGGGAAGTTTTCTAAATAAAATTTGTGAGAATTGATTGGTCCTTGTGCTGAGTCACTGTAGATTTCAAAAAAGTAAAGTTCGATGGAGTCACTTTTTCGATTGGCCAACTTTGCTTTTTCTCTCACACAACTCACAACACAATGAATTAAAATTTAATTGAAAATTTGTTTAGTCTACCTACTTTATTATCAAATAATTAACCCTATCAAGCAATCAATTCTAACCTTTTTTTTTTTTTCGAAAACTGTTAAGTCGTCGTTGAAACTCAGCCACAACGTAAGTTTCCATAGATAGATAGATCTAATCTTCACTTTTTCGAGATTTAGAAATTGGTAGTAATGTAGAATGTAGATGCGGGGGTCCACCGGATCCAGCAAAATTTTGAAAGTGGTCAATGAAACAAAAGAGTCTGGGAACCGCTGCTCTAGATCTCAGATTATTATTAGATATAACCGTGTCTACTAACTAACTCTAGTCTGCGTTATCTGGAGGATTTAAAGGCACGGCATGAGACCAATTCCGTAGAATTTTTCGTATACCAGTATTCAGTCATTTTGGGGCAAGACTGTCTATGGGTGAAGATTGTCGACCAAGAGGTACTAGCGAACAAGTTGCCACTCGACCAGGCATAAATTGAAAATCGCTTAATAGCTCCGTTGAATCGTGCGCACGCACACATTCTCACGTGTAAATACGTAGTTCCACCACGTCTGCAGTCTTTGCGGTCACTTTGCGTTTAAAAATTTTGAGGCGTCCTGGTGCAAAGGAAAGTTTCTAGAAACTGGTCGTGCAGACTTTGGCGGTATTTTATGTTCACCTTGATACGGAATGAAAAATAAAGAATGCCCTCTGCCCTATGTATAAAATATTGAAATCATAACGTTCAAAGCAAATATTTTAAAACTTAGGATACTATGACGTACATTTTACAGCACAAAACTTCATACAAGAAAAAGTTACGTCATCTTGGTTTTCATCATACTTCAAATGTCAGCCATCTTGATTTCACCATACCTCAAATGTCAAAATGGCCCCAAAAACTCCAAAAGTGGGGGCCATTTAAGTGGAGATAGTTTTGGCCTAAACATGCCTCGTCTGTGATATATACGTCTATGGTTCAAAGTGCATAAAATGTATCTTACATTTAAAAATATTTTGCCAATATGTAAATTTTATAATTATTCGGCGACAAAAGCGTAGCTAGGCGGAGAGACTTTAAAATCAATTCAACGAAATTTTAATTGTTGCTAATTGCTATAGGTAGGTAAATAAGATATTTTGTGAGTTGTGACGACTTTACATCAACAGAATAAAACATATTATTCCGATACCTAATTAATTATTATTATATTAGCAAGTGGCAGTGGCGTGCACAGGATTATGACAGGGTATGCGGCGAAGTACTCGGTCACAAAAACTTTTTCATTTATAGATTTTTAGCATAGCTACAGCCTAGCGACGGATCTCTAAGTCGAAACCATGCCAACAGAGCAAGTCTTATATGTACTACTATTCATGTACATCTTCTACGGCAACGCAGACAAACCAGCGATCGATCGTCGCGGCGGAAGAAATTCTAACAAGCATATTTTAAAATATTATAACTACTCACCAGTCGGTCAGCTTCAATTTTCACATATTCAAGGTTCCGGTTACTTGAGATTACTATATCCCGATGTAAATTAGTAAATAATATGCAAGGAAAACAATATAATTTAATCGTGTGTACACAGCCCCACACAGCCAGTTATACGTTTCATAACTTTTAACATGAAATTTTCGAGTTACATTATTTTTTTGCTGGTTTAATTGTTGTAACTCGGGTACACACCTACCTTTAGACAGAATTTGAATATTTTTACTGAATGACAATTGTGAGAACTTGTTATTTTTAATTTTTAATAAACACACATTTTCAACACGAACCTCACAGTCAAATAACATTTTAAAAAATTCAACTAACTCACTAGTAAAAGCAAATCATTACAATTATTATAGAAACTCAGTAATAAACTGTTAAATGTACACACTTTCAAATGTTAAAATGAAAAATCTTTTAAGAAAACTATAAATAAACTGGAGCGATTAAATTGTAAACAATGCTTATCACATGAAATATGCAATATGGCCCCCGCGAAACACAAAACGTTTCTTCTATTTAAACAAATAAAACCTTACTAAAAAAAAATGCGTAATGTGTGCATACATGATTCATTAGATTCGCGTCGTATTGTTTTTACTCGGATTATAGGCATCGAATAATTTCCGACAAGCCAGTTCGGCGGTTTTCGGAAGCGATCTAATAGCCGAACCGAAGCTTTCGGCTCGGCTCTCGGTTCGGCCATCTCCCGCCGCATGACTTCGCTATTTTATCATGTCGATATTCATGGGTGTGTGCGTTTGCGAAGTATGAAAATTACACATACATGCGATGATTTGTCCTGCAGAACTTATCGGCATTAGTTTTCAGTGGTTTTTCAGTTATTCTGCCTATATGGAGCGCACGCCCCTGGCAAGTGGAAGAGTTTCATCAGATTTAGGATTCAAGAACAAGACAGCAAGTGGTTGCAAATACGAATTTTGAGTACCTACGGTCCTAATTCATTTGGAGCAATATTCAGAATATAGAACTTATGTAATGATAAACGATCATTAGTCATTCTCATTATAAGTAGGTAAGGTAATTCACAAATCTTCACAACTTTTATACAATGGATAAGATACGAGTGAACAGCTCGGTCATTAAACCCATATTTTGTACACTTGTCTTGTGCTACCGTTAAACTATGCAATGGAAATCATCAAATTTACTTACCTTATTAGTAATTATTAACCAAACTATTTGGTAAATCTGAGTAAATCTTCTTTTCTAAATATTCTTATCTGTTGTATTTTACATTGCAGACTGCTTATATTTCATAGTGTTTACATTGGATATACTAATTTTCATAATCTCAATAAATGCATAACGAGAACATATTTCATTGGGGTTTATGTTTATTACGTTATGTGACTCGTCATTCGTTAAGGCATTTTTAAAATAGTGATTCAATATTGAGCTTTATTCTGTACACAAGAAGATACACGTTTCATTGCAAGAGCGCCGCGCTTTGCAGAGCGGTCTAGTTTGACATTCGAACTCTTGCAATTAAACGTGTATCTTCTTGTGTAGTATATAAAGTTCAATTTTGAATCGCTATCTGAAAAATGAAGTGCCGCGTCGCATATCGTATTGTTACTCTGTTAACTGACGCTAAAGGTAAAAAAATCAACTCCAATAGTAAAATTAGCTATTTAAAATGAAAATAGTGCTGTTTTGTTAAATCTGTATTATTATAGTGACTACACAATATATTCTGTATTTAGCTGTGCGGCGGCATTCGCTACTGGTATTTACGCGTATATGTAGTAGTTCCTTGAAGAAAGCAAAGCATACTTAATATATTATTTTCTTATTCAATGTTGTACAACTTCACAGCAACGCGCTGATTAATTAATGTCTTGTGACCTCTAACGTGAATAAGGAAGTTTCTTTTCTTATTTTCGTCTAAGTTTCGCTAAATATGTAAATTAATAATATAAGAGAGAGTGCACAAAACGTGCGGATGTAGTTATTAATAAGTTATTGTGACTAGTTATTATTTAATTTATTACAATATTTTATTATTTCCTTGGTATTATGCACATTGCACATTAGAAGCCTAAACGATGCTCAATTAACCTTCAATGTCTGGTCATTTTTAATCTTAGTATAACTGTAATATGGTCATCCTATACAATGTGTTTAGAAAAATTATGTAAAAATTTTAATGCTTCATCCGATTTACAAGGTGATTACGATACTTTTGTTGATTTTATTAATTTATCGGCCGATCTTTATATACCATACGTAAAAGTTAATTCGCTGACCACAAATAAATTTACTCCGCGCCCTTACTGGAATGACACATTATCCAAAGCTGTTGCAGAACGCCGTCTGGCACTTTCAAAATTTCGGCGTAACCCTACTCCTAGAAACTCGGACATTTTAAAAGAAAAAATTCACGTGGCTCAAAAGCTATTACATAAGGCGAAATTTGATAGTTTTAAACGTTTTTGTTCGTCGTTAGACTGCACTACTTCTTCTCACACTGTTTGGACTAAGATGAAATGGATAAAGGGATATAAGCAGGTGAGACACGATGTTAACGAAAATCTTGCAAAGGAATTGTTATATAACTTGACTCCTGACTATGTTTCCCCTGCTACTCCTAAATTTTCATTCAGCAATGTTATTCTCGATACACCCTTTTCGATGTCAGAGTTATAGCACTGTATCCCTCAAAAAAATACTTCTCCAGGAAACGATAATATTTCTTATGTAATGATAAAACATCTTCCTAGTAATGGAAAACAATTTGTTTTCCATTACTAGAATTTTATTACTTTATTAAACATTATTAGAATTATTTAATAAGTTTTATATATATAGTTTTGTCCCCCATCAATGGAGAGATATAATTATTGTTCCTATTTCTAAACCTGACCGAGATCCTGAATCAATTTCTTCCTTGAGGCCTATAGCTATGATGTCCTGCTTATGTAAATTATTTCATATTATTTTAAGCGTTCGAGTCGAGTGGTTTTGCGAAAAAAAGGGTGTTCTGTCTCAGAACGTTACAGGTTTTAGAAAAGGTTTTTCTTGTTATAATAATATTGGTTGTTTAGTGTCTAGAATCTTAACTGGTTTTTCAGAAAATAAATGTACGGTTGCATGTTTTGTTGATATTGACAATGCTTGTAATAACGTTAACGTGTCATCTTTACTTGGAATACTTGATAGCCTCGGATTAGGTTCAAAATTTTGCCTCTATTTATGGAATTTCCTTAGTCTCAGAATTTTAAAAATAAAATTAGTAAATACAGTGTTTTCACGATACACAAATTTAGGCTTAGCGCAGGGAGATCCTTTATCGCCATTACTTTTTAATTTAGCTACATACAAAATATGTAGGTATATTCGTTCTGTTTCATTGTTCCAGTATGCTGATGACTTTGTTTTGTATATTTCTAGTAATAATATGTTTGAGATCACTCGAAATTTACAACTTTCTATTGATAAACTACAGTTTTTTTTGTCACAAGTTGGTTTGGAATTGTCAAGTACTAAAACTAAACTATGTCTTTTTAAGAGAGGATATAAGGAGAAGGTAACTATAATTAAAATAGATAATAATATTTTAAAAGTTGAACCAGCAATTAAATATTTAGGTATTTGGCTAGATAGCTCCTTAAAATGGACCAAACATATAAATGAAACTTTAATCAGAGTACAAAAGTTAATTAATTGTCTACAAATTTTAAGAGGATCTAATTGGTGTAACCCACACCCCACTCATTTGAGACGTCTTTATATTGCATTGATCAGAAGCAGAATTGATTAAGGGTCGATGTTTTTAGTAACACTTGTCAGACAAATCTTTACAAAATTGATAAATTACAAAATCAGTGCTTGCGATTTTACAAAATCTACTCCGATCCACGTAATGGAAAATGAATTATGTATTGCCCCATTATTTGTTAGAAGGAACTATTTGGCATTTAAATTCTGGTTAAAGTGTAAGTTTAACAATAATGAATGTTTTAGGCTTTTTGGTCTTCTAGCAGAGGTTAGTCATAATAACCCATATTGGCGTCGTAAAAAGGTTCCTCTGTTAGTCGAAATTCATAGAAAATTTAGTAGCTTAAGCATGCATAAGAATAATAATATGTTAGGAGGACTTTTTTCCTTAGATACGTGGATCAGCAATGTGGATCTTGAAATAAGATGTCATGTACAGCATGTTGATAAAAGCAAAAGTTATTATACAGCTTCATGTCTTAAAAAGAATTGCGAGGAGGCTATACATAAATTATACCTTAGTTATTATAAAATATTTACTGATGGATCGAAAGATGTAAATTTAGTCGGCGCCGCTTTTTTTGATCCCCAGGCCAACATTAACTGCCGATTTAGAATAAATAATAAAGCATAATATATTTCGTTAAACTACAACGAACTCAAAATAGTCCTATAAAATAAGTGGGTACCGGTCCGATTTTATAAGGGTTTGTTATGCTTTCACGCCTTAAGTACCAGCAGTATCGTCATGATCATCATTACCATTATGAATTGCATGTTTGGGTCGTAATAAAACTTTGAAAATTATTTCAATCGTCAATGTTTTATTTTCCTCGTAAAACAGAAGTTTAACCAATTTAAGACCTATGTGAAGTAGGCAACCGAGTTTAAGATAATGGATTTTTATAACCACCATTATATTGTACTAGGTATGTACCTGATTGTACCGTATTTAAAATCGTTTGTACCTTTTAAGGATTTTAAGGTACACCGTAATTTTTACCTTCAGGGGTAAATTACGGTGTGACAAAATTTGCTCAGCAACCAACTTGAACATATAGTGATTTCATAGATGCCATCTTAAAGGACATCGTTTGTACCGGATTGTACCACAGCAAAAACTTTTTAAATTAAACTTGATTAAACGTGTATAATTCTGCCCCAAATATTATATCATGATGTAAGAGTTTTTGGCGAGTCTCTCTCGGTTTTCTATAGTTTGTACTCCGATACAAATCGTTTGCATCTCTATTTAAATCATTTATTACCCATATATCCCCTTATTTACACCGCTTAGCCTTCTGTTTTATCCATAACTAGATTTTTCATATTGATATAAATATTTTTCCGAATTAAAAATGCGCCTACATCACATTATAGGTCAATCTAAGCACAATTCAAAACTATTTTTTTTTAATCTTTAATTTAAGGCTTTACTATGGGTATGGGTCTTGGTTGCGCTTTGAATTTTCCGTGACTATAAACTAAAAAAAATCAAACTTAGGTACTCGACTAGCCATCCTGCAGTCACCAGTCCGACTAAGTTAAGTCGGCCTCAAGCCATTAGCGTAGACCCATTCGAAAAAAAAACCCAGGTAGGTACTTAAAACTGCTATATTTATAAATACGCTTTTAAATAATGTAATTTAAATCTTTATGATATAGATATGATAAAACTCTTCCAAACAAAAACAGAGCCGCTGTTTTGCATTAATTTTTTTGTACTGATTGTCTAGGAAAACAAAAGTTAAATAAAATTAATCTTACTTTAAAAAAATATACAAAATAGCGAATATCATAGAAACAGTCCAATGATGATCATACACAGGGTTCAGAGGGGTTCGAATGATTTTTTTAAATAAAAATAGGGGGCAAACGAGCAAACGGATCGCCTGATGAAAAGCGATTACCATCGTCCATGGACACCCGCAACACCGGAGGAGTTGCAAGTGCGTTGCCGGCCTTTCAAGAGGGAATACGCTCCATTCTTGAAGGTTTGCAAGTCGTAATGGTCCGGAAATGCCGCTGGCGACAGTTTATTCCAAAGTTTAATCGTGCACGGCAGAAAACTTCGGGTAAAACCCACGGTGGAGGACTGCCACTCGTCAAGGTGATGAGGATTTTAGTATTGTCACGTGGAACGGTGGCGAAAAGATGCAGCAGGTAAAGTCCGAACAAATCCTATGTTCTACCAAACACCCTGTACGACAAAAAATTGAGTAAGTACCTACTTAGCTGTGCCAAATGTTGTAAAAAATAAATACTTATGATGACTTATCTATCGAGTAAAAAAAATTATTCTTCGTTTAGTTTTATTTTTTAATAGACGATTCATATTACTTTTTTTTTTTTTTTTTAGTGGAAGTTTTTTCCAAATGGAAAATATCACCCCCATGGTACAATCAGACAGACAACACACAGAACATAACATAATTTATTAAAAACATAAACTATCAATGATCTAACGTCGACCAACACAACACTTAAATACTTTATAAAGAGCTTTAGCAGCTGTAGAATAGGGGCACGATAAAATCGAGTTACAAAAACCAACCTCACTATTAAAATTTAACAGATAAAATAACTCCTGTCTCTCAGCCTCGGCCCGAACACACTCCATCAACACGTGATACACGTCCTCCACCACGTCACACGCCACACAGTTAGGACTGGGCGTCTTGTCCATAAGGAAACCGAAAGCGTTCAATGGAATGTGTCCAGATCTTAACCTAAAGGCAATATTGACCTCATCTCGACTTAATTTTATGTCCTCGAACCAAGGAGATCTGCACAACTGGTATGCTGATATGCTGGATAGTCCTGTACCAGATTCCCTTGGTTCGAGACCTTTCATCAAAATATTCACTCCATAGATCATTACACATTGACCTGACTACATGCATAAACTCATTATCATACTATAAACTGTTTAGCCAAAAGATCGACTTGCTCGTTACCATCGAGACAATATGGGCAGGGATCCACTGCAATACAACACGCTTTTCTGCTCTATACAGATCCAACATCAACTCTATAATTGATAAGCAATCGGTGTTCCTCGAAAAGTCGAGGTACAACGTGCTATATGTGAAGCGCACTTTTCGAGTCGGACAATATAACTATGTAATTAACGTCTAGAGAATTTACATATGACAGTGCTTCATATATTATTATATATAAAATATAAAATAAAGTAACAGCATGGAATTTTATATGGCCGTTTTCTAAACGACAACCTCGGATTACGGAAGCCAAGATAACATCATTATCTATTTACGTTGCAACTATTTATTAATCTGTGCTATTACTTCTAAAGCAATATCTTTTTTAGCGACAAGTAGAACAAGGAAATAAATAGCGAAATGAGCTTGTAATATTTGTGTTTAATTAATTTTTATTAGGTACTTCTTTAATATCTCGCGTTTGACCTTTGATAATGTTTAAAATAAACTTATTTGATACTTTAAAAACTCTCATTAATAGAAAAACGCCTTACATTCATGCAGCCATTTAATTGGTTGATATATTTTGAAATGTAAGGATTCGGAAAATTATATTTTAAAAAGTTACTTACTTTATTAATTATTAAGAGAGGGTTTATTAATTAAGGAGGAACTGTTCATTCACACTTTAATATTTAAAAGTTGACTAGTAGTCAGTAGAGTAGACATTCAAAAGATAGTACCTGGGTAACCGAGCTTTGCGCGGAGTTCTGATAAATTTAAAAAATAAAAAGAATCACAAAAATGTTTATCTGACCGAGATTTGAACCCACTACATTCCGAATTTTCGAACGAAGCAAAAATTATACATACGCATACCAAACTGCCAATCGGACTGACATAATAGAGTCGAAATTATTGATTTATTACCGATATCGATAACGACGAAAGAAAAAACATATTATACGATTTTTCTCTTCCAAAGCTCCCTGCATACTAATAATCATAGTACCTAATAAGCTATAAGCCGTTATAAGCCGTTTTCGAGAAACCGATAATATATATACAATATTATCTCGTTTAAAGTATAAGATATTGTCTACTCAAGCGCTTAGTTAATCGAGCCACATGTGGATGAGGAATTCTATTTTGTTAAGATCTTAGATAAGGATAAAATACTATAGTTTGATCGGATATGGCGGCAATTATTGTATGGTAGAGTTTTAGCAATGTAGAGATAATTTCGGCGCGGGCGCAGTACGAACCCGAGCGTGATGTGAGCCAGTAGCGTTGACGTTTGTTTGGCGAAGACGCGACGGTTATATCCATGCAGTAGGTAAGTATTTTTTATTCAATAAATGTAAGTAGGTATGTCGTTAGTTTCTTTGCAATGATCAACATCTATTATTATAATTTATAATGCCTCTGCACAGGTCATTGCAATAGCTGCTACATAACGCTACAAAAAACCAGGGAAAATATTATATTCCTCGTTACACATGAGTGTTTCTATATAATACTAGCTGGTGCCCGAAAGTTCGTTTGCGTAGAACGAATGGAAATGGAACCCTAATTTTTTAATCGCTACCCTAAGATAAAAGTAGCCTAAGTAACTCTTTATAACATCAGCTATCTGCCAGTGAAAGTCCCGCGAAAATCGGTCCACCCGTTTCAGTGATTAGCCGGAAAAATAGGCAGACAGACGGACGGGGCAGAAAATTAAAAAATTGTTTTGTTATTGTAAGCACCGTACGTACTTTCTATATGCATTTAGTGTAAAGCTGGTAATTTAAAATTAAAGAAACTTCAATTTCACTTATTTGTATACATTCAATCGAATCATCAAATAGGGTACGACTTCAAAATTATGAAGATTGTGCAGAGAAAAAAAAATTTTGCCGAATAATTTAAAAGTGAATTATTTAGAAAATAAGATTTATTTCATACGTTTTTGTGTTTTTACTTTGGAAGTCGGTTTAATTTTTTGTTTAAAAATAATATTTTTTACCTTTTTAGTCATATTTGTTATATCATTATTAAAACATTTTAAGAACGTTGGAAATAAACGATCGTATGTGTAATTGAATACGCGCCAAGCTTCCATTAGGTATTGTATATAAGATGATGATAATGATTACTGTAAGTTACATAATGGCATATGCTTGCAGTTCTTTTAACAATGTCGAAATTTCCGAACGCGTATCTTTAAAGACTAAGGAGTTCTGTTCAGTGCTTTTGGGTCCAGGGAATACCTTGGTGCAGAATCTTACTTTTTGGTAGCATATGCTTGGGTTACTTCAGAAAAAGTAAAATTCACTATTATATGTCCATATAAATTCCGAAGACTTCCCTCGATTCATCATGGATCCCATCATCAGGTCACCACTTTCGTGACTCGGGTACAAATTTCGAATTATAACCTTTGCAACAACAAAATCATTTGGCAACTATTCAGTTCAAAAACGGCAAAACAATGTTCGAAGATGTCCGTTTCGGTGTAAAATACTATGAGAAGTACCTAATATAATATCATCATAATGTGATGATGTATGCGTGGGATGATGGTGGTGATGATGATGATTACTGTAATTGACATAGTGGCATATGCTTGCAGTTCTTTAAGCAACGCCGATATCCCCAAACATAGGTCTATAAGGAGTCAGGAGATCTGTTCAGTATTTTTGGATCCAGGGTTATACCATACCATATGCTTGGGCTACTTCAGAAAAAGTTGAGTTCACCATATGTGTCTATATAAATTTCGAGGAGTTATCTCGATTCCTCATGGATCCCATCATCTGGTCACCACTTTGATGTCAAAAGGACCAATTTGGGATTAAACCCTTTACATCCAAAAATACTTTTGAAAATCGGTAATTCAGAACACAGACGGCGGAGTAATCGTTGAACATACAAAAAAAATAGTTACATATATACAGCCGAACGTGTAACCACCTCCTTTTTTGGGAAGTCGGTTAAAAAGCCGAGTGCTCTAATGTCAGCTGACTGTTATCCCGGTGATACATTTAATTTTGACAGATTTTCAATAAATTGACAGCTTTTACTCTTCCCGTTTAATATCTACGTTTATTGGTAGGCATTTGGTAAAATTTACAGTCAACAGTAATTAATTTTGTGTAACGCGAAATTTGCTGCTATTCCCCAAGTTGAAAATAGCTATGCATGTTTAAAACGACACTTAGCAAAAGTTCTTGCTAATATTATAAACGCGAAAGTTTGTATATATACAGATGCATTGATGTTTGTTACTCTTTCGCGCAAAAACTACTGAACGGATTTTCATGAAATTTGATATGGTAGTAGTCTAGACTCTAGATTAGCACATAGGCTACTTTTTATCGAAGCAAAGTGAAGTCGCGGGCAACATCTAGCAACAAATAACTGTTAGTGTTCATTTAGTTAGCTGTTTGGTAGGCTGTTATCCAATATTTACAGTATTATTAACTATTATGATAAAACATAACGTCTTCGGGTATATTATTAATAGCTAAACAAAATGTTTCCATCAGTATTCGTCGTCGGCGACATCCGTAGACGAAACAACAACAGACGCTGTTGTTATAAACGATTATGTTAAATCTTTATCTAATCCTGTGATCTTGGACTTGAGAATTTTTACGATGGGTTTACGATTTTTTACGTTTACGATACTAAGATAGTTTTTAGATAGGTAGTTTACGATTACTTTTTTGCCCTATCTTACCTCCTTACTAGATATTACCCGCTACTTCGTACGTGCAATGAGAAAATCACGGAAACCGTTACCGGTATCAGATGTAGCCTATGTGCCAAAGCCTAAAGCAGGCTTCTACTTATATTTGTGCTCCTGTGTTTATTTGAAATCCATTATGGAATATTTAAGTGAAACAGAGGAGTAAACACACATCCACAGTCCACACGGTATCATCACAAACTTTTGTATTCATATTATTACCTAGTATGAGATGTGCTTTTGTATTATCTCGTTATACCTTCATATAGACTATAAACAGAGGTCGCGCCAAGTGGCTAAAAATCCGGCCATAATTCATATTATTTTAATTTTTGAGTTTCAACTTATTTTATTCTTTTGCCTCTTATGCCTGCACAATAAAAATTTGTAAAATTGTCTATGGAATGTGAACGAAAGATTGAAAAATGTATCAAACCAACACCTACTGTTATTAGACAAACACACGGTAGCGTGAGGTAGTGCGTGCAACTTTATTTTTAATATTTTATGTAGTTCTAAGCATTATTAAAAATGTATTTGCTTTCTCCACACCTTCCTCCACATAAGCTTTAATTGTGTCTAATTTCAAACTCCTCCGTTCGGACAATTCTCGTAAAACTGTACCCAAAAATGTTTGCTTCGCGTATTGATATATTATATGATGATACGCACCACCTATTTCTCATAGTCCGAAAGTTTTTATTTAAACTTCACCGGAAAAGAAAAGAAAATGGTAGTTACGTAGCGTAGAAAGAATATGTGTAGTTGTGACTTCCGACCTAGTGGTCGTATGTCTATCTTAATTTTAGTGCTGCATATAGACATGGTACACGCCAAACAAACAACATAACAATATATATACTATATTTCACTTAATTTATGATGATGTCATTAGACAAATAAACGTTTTCAATAAAAGCCAATCAAAAGTGTATGTATAACTATAATTGATAGCTCGTAAAGTAGCTGATACAATTTTGGCTGTAATTTTTCCAATCTTATACTTTAAACGAGACAATCTTGTAGGTATATTATAATATATTATTAAATCGTTATCATGGCAACCGCAGAATTTTTTTTTAGCTTTATACATAGCTTTACATAGCTTTAGTATGAAGGGAGTTTTGGGGGAGAAAATCGGTCTAGCTAGGTTCTATCCCTGAGAAACTGCGCATTTTTAAGTTATATATGTTTTTTCTTTCGTCGTGCAACAGTATATCAATAATTTGGACTCTATAATGTCAGTACGATTGGCAGTTTCTTTAATTTTTGCGTAGTTCGGAAATTCGGAATGCGGTGGGTTCGAAGCACGGTAAAATCTTTTTGTGATTCTTTTTATTTTTGATGTGTCACTCCTCCTCCTATCGCTTTCTTGCAATTTGTGGGAGTGATTTCGTGAAATGGGAAGGAAATGTGTAACAGGAAGCCACGGAAGCGCGCGATATTTATATTTGACGACTCATTCGCGTGGTGGTAGAGTTGGCCGTCAGCTTCGAGTATTTAGCTTTTTTAAATTTTGACTTTGATTTCTGTCACTGCTTAGTGGAAAAGTTTTCGTATTTTTTATTATCATACTAGCTTTTGCCCGCAGCTTCGCCCGCGTGGGAGAGTGTTCATGGCAAAAAACTGCTTAAGTAGTGAAAAAATATATACCTTATAATAAATTTTCACACGTAGGTACGTTTTAATTTTAAGATATCTCCTAGATCAGATACAATATCCTAGATAAGGATAATTAAATTGTATCCGTCTAAATAGCTTCTGATAAAACCATACTATTTCTGATCGTGTTTTTAAACTTAGAATGGGTATAGTAACCTATCCTTAAAATATACACATATATCCGCCATCGCGGACTTTTTTGTAGACCTATAAAAGAGAAGCAATCCCCCATACATTGTTTTGTTATTTATCTCCAACGGGTTAGGTTAGGCAGCGTTTTCGACAAAAGCTCCCAGACGGCTTTAATTTTTTCCGACACCTTCAACAATTATCGTCATAAATCAAACAATTTCCACAAAACCTTAACAAATTATTATCGACCTATACACTCTGTAAGCAAATGTGAACGGCATGAAAATCCTTTCAGTAGTTTTTGAGATTATCGCGACATACAGACAGGCTCGGCGGGGAACTTAAGTATCCTATGTCCGTCTCCTGGTTCTAAGCTACCTCCCCACCAATTTTCAGCTAAATCTGTTCAGCCGTTCTTGAGTTATAAATAGTGTAACTAAGACGACTTTCTTTTATATATGTAGATTAGAAAAACGTAAAGGCGTTCTTTTTTTTAATTTTCATAAAATGTTACAAATCATATGCGACTGCTCTAAAGATCGCTCGTTTTTTTTAAATCTACTAGAGCTCCGAGCAAAGTTCGGTTACCCAGGTACTAAACTATTTTATAGTCTAGTAGTCAGTTGAAATAGATTATATGTAATGTATACACGACATATTATGAACGTCAAGGCTGAATTTGGGCTTGGATGGAAATTTATAGCTGCGACCAGCCATCCGAAAACTGATGCTGGTCGACACATTCCTGCCCTAGAAAAACAAAACAGTATGCTAGTGTATATAAAATTTACACTGAAATCTCTTAGCGTCAGTTCACAGTTCACACCGAGACGCGATGCGATTCAAAATTGAACTTTATTCGCTACACAACAACACCTACAGGTTTCACTTTTGATTGCAAGAGTTTGCATTTCGAGCTGCACCGTATGCGCTGCGCAGCTCAGCGCCGCTCTTGCAATGAAACATCGTGTACCTTTTTGTGTAGTGAATAAAGTTGAATTGGGACTCACCATCTTAAAAATGCCGCGTCGCATCGCGTCTCGGTGTGAGCTGATCCGTAGTCTAGACATTTTGGATGCTATTATGTTTCCATTTTTTCCTATGTCTATTTTCAACCCTTAACACTTAAATTATTAGATACAAAAGACTAGAACGAGGATACGAATATGCTAGTATAAAGAATTCACTAAACATAAAACAAGACAGGTTTAACAACATCGATTTAAATATATTTTTCTACAATTTAATTATTAGTAGTTTAGAGGCAATTAGTTAGCGTTCAATTTAGTCGCAGATAACACTTTTTATATTTGCTGACGTAATTTTCTCCATGTGAGAATTTAACTTTATTTTCTTGTCTCAGTGTAGAAGACAAGAAAATTAAGTTAAATTATAATATAGAATTAGTATAGACTTAAGGCATCCAATAAGGAAGTATTTTTCAAAATTCAACCCCCAAGGGAGTAAAATAGGGAATAAAAGTTTGTATTAAATTATTTATTCCTTGGACGTAATATAAAAAAAATAATGAGTTACGTATTTCAGTGTTTTCTAAAATTTTGATCCCTAGGAGGGTAAAATAGGGGGGACAAAAGTTTAAACTTATTATAAAGCTAGTCAACCGATATAGATGCAGTCTGCGAGCAAAAAGTTGCACTGAAAACTTGTTGGGAAATTTCCAGCGGAGACCTTCTGCCGTATAGTATGTATAATGTATATATACATATATATTATAGGTATTATGAGCATCACATTATGGGCGGGCCTGTTATCGCCGTGGGAACTGTATGCTCACCGTAAACCGTTGTTACTAAGCTATGCTATTTTATATCCGTCGTACCCATTAGATTTATATATAGGTTTCCATATGGTAATAATTGAAATTGTATGTAGTGGGTTCCGTGGAACCTAGGGGGGTACCGTGGAATAGTCATCAGGGTTCCGGCAAAATTATTTATTATTAGCTGTTAAATAATACCAAGATTAGAAATATTATTTTTAAATAGCGCTTTGTTTTCCTGGTGTCAAAAGGTTGGCACTGTATACCGAGCTCTATGAAGTATATGACCACTAAAATTAGAACGTATATTGCTCTCTTTTGGAAACTACTCGGTAATTATTAAAAATTGTCGCCGATAATAATAGGTTAAAACGGCAACGGCGGAACGTTGTTATGCCAGATAAATAAAAAGTCTACGTTGTTGAAGCTTAAAAGAGGAAGGAGGAATTTTCTTTTAGCCGCGGAGTTTTTAAATTTAGAAGGGAGGAGGAAAAATAATGGTAAAGTCTCCGCGCACGCTCGTATTATTTTTCTTATTAACTGATGTTATTTCTCATGTTATTTAAGTTTAAAACAATTTGTAGTGTTCGTTTAACTGTGTTTCGTTTTTCTTAATATAAAGTTATTTTATATCACGCGAGTGTTCATTTTATTCATGAGTCCCGACTCCCGCGAAGTACGACACAGAAGCACTGCCTATACAATAAATGGCGCCCAACGTGGGGCCCAATTCCCAAATCTCACAGTTTCAGTGAATAATTATCTGTAAATAAACTCAAGTGTAAACTGTAAATAAAATGCCGAAAACTCGCGGAAGGCAGTCGCTCGATGCTTCACAGGTGATTCGAATATCACAATGTCGCGCGAAAATTTTGCCGCGCTTTTAAAGACAATACAAAAATCTAGTTCGGATATGTGTGAACGTGTGTTGGAGCGTTTCTCTGTTCCATCTCCTCATGCCGCTTATTCACCGGCTCCAACGTCGAGTGCGGCTGAGACGACAGGAAATTTTCTCAAATGTACAGCGAGGTTCTCAGGTTCGGAAAATGTTGAAACTTTCATAGATGCGATAGATGCCTATAAAGAATGTACTTACTAGCATGACTGATGCTATTGTTATAAAAGGTATGTCAATGCTTGTTACGGACGCGGCGGCGGCGACTTGGTGGCACAGTATTCGGGCAGAAATTACTACATGAGGACAGGCACTAGAAAACTTTAGAGATGCTTACCGAAACCGTCGTCCAGAATACAAGATATATAGAAAGCTGTTCCAGAGTGAGCAAAGCGATGAGCGAACGGATTTATACGTTTCAAAATGTACATCTCTTATAGTGAGATTACCGCCAAATGATCTATCGGTTAAGGTACAGATCGATATGATACTTGGTCTACTAAATTATAAAATTAAAAAACGTTTACGTCGGGAAGAGATATGTAACTTTTGAGAATTACTAAATAAAGCTCGTTTAATTGAAAATCCAAGGAAAGATTATATAAAAACAATTACCAAGAAACAAAATGTTCCAAGTTTAGTACCGCGTTTGCAAAGTGCAGGTGCAGTTTGTCGTCATGGCAACGGCGATCGTCATGGAGACGACGGCCGCGCCCGCGCCACCCCGCTGCGGCCTCTTCAAGCTGTTTGCGTGCAAAGTCGCGGAGTCTAAGGAGCAGCGCACACTAACAACGAAACAGTATCGACCTATATTTGTGTGTATTGCAAAAACTACGGACACCAACGGGACCAGTGCCGTAAGTTAATAAATAAAGGTGAGTGCACAGACATTCCAAATAAACCTGTTTCGTGTTATAAATGTGGTACGATCAATACGACGAGAGACAAATGCATGAAATGCAACAATAGTGAACAAACATTTTATAGTATAAATACTTTAGGCAATAACAATAATAGTGTAAAAAGTTATGATTCTCAAAATGTAAATAATAATAATCGTAAAATTTGTAAATATTGTAAATCAGACTTGCATTACATAATTGCAAAACATCCTTAGTGTATGATTGCCCTAATATTAAAATGGTTAGGTTATAAATTTTGTGACTCAAAAATGCACAGTCGGTGGCATAGTTGTGATAATGATTCTTATAATGTAAACAAACGTATTAATTCTAATAACGTAGATAATAATTTTTTTTGAATTATAGTCCAAGAGCTCAATATCAACAAAATAATTTAGAAAATCATTTTGTATCGGATGATATTTTAAAAGAAGAGAGGTGTAATTCCAACGTTAACAATAATTTTCCTAATCCTGTTTTAGAGAATATTGCTATTTTTTGTGCTAACAAAACAGAGTGTGCGGAGCAGGCGTGCGCCGGTGTCTATTTTAACCGAAAGATTTTGCGGCCGATATTTAATATCGAGATTTTAGGTTCGCGGGGAACCGCGTTGGTAGACACCGGGGCAAAGCACTGTATCGGAGGCTATACACCACATCTCCTTCTTCGCGGTAAGGAACATCCTACATCCTATTTATCCGACGCGTAAAAGTATAAAATTGGCCGATGGAGTCATTAGAGACTTAGACGTTTTTAGTACCCAATTAGACGTACGTCTGCAGGATTGGGGTATTCGGACTTCTTTTATTTATTTCGTTATTACGAGCTTCTGGAAGCTCGTAATAACGAAACTTTACTAGGCATGGATTTTTTATTTGAAAGCGGTGTCGTTTTGGATCATTCATCGCCAATGCTGGTATTTTTCCAGCAATAACTCCATACAGTATCCTATGTGCTATGAGCCCCCATCGTCTCCAGCGAATGGATGTTTTTACGAACATGCTCCGAGAAGATGAAGGGACGAAACTAGAAACACCTGACCGGGACCTGCTGGCGCAGTCCTTAGTTGTGAATGCGGACATCTTCCAGCCAGAGCCAACTCCTTTTGCTGAACAGCGTATTGACACTGGTGAGCATCCTCGTATTTTTGTGCCCCCGTATCGTCCAACTCCTGCAAAGAAAGAACTTATGCGTCAGGAAATTGACAAAATGCTGAAAGAGGACATCATAGAGGAATGTGAGTCGGCGTGGTGTTCTCCACCACTGCTCATTCCCAAGGCCAATGGCACCACTCGTTTCTGTGTCGATGCTTAAACGTTGTCACCAAAACAGACCATTATCCCATGCCGTTGATTGATGAGTGGTTACAGTCAACGAAAAGAGATTGTTTCATGAGTACACTCGATTTGCGATCAGGGTATTGGCAGGTGAACGTTAATGCACAGGATAGAGACAAAACTGCGTTCATTTCCGTTTCGTTTTCGTTTTCGATTCAAACGCATGCCTTTTGGCTTGATGAATGCGCCAGCAACATTCCAACGTTTGATTGATCGGTTACATTCTAGCTCATCCCTGGCTAATGTTCTAGCTTACTTGGATGACATGTTGGTAATATCTAAGGGATTTCATCAGCACCTTCAAGAGCTCCAAACCGTATTTAATCGCTTGCGATAGTTTAAATTACGAGTTAATCGTAAAGTGTGCTTTTGCCAGGGGACGTGTCAAATATCTTGGGCACATTATTACCCAACAGGACTCCCTGTTTGTACGTATTAGCGTATTGCTATGTATTAACATTACTTTAGATCTTAGAATAACCAATCAATCAATCAATCAATCAATCAATCAACCAATCAATCAATTAATCGATCAATCAATCAATTAATCAATTTGTTTCCAGATATTGGTTACAGAGTTGTTACAATATGTAGATTTACACAATTTGGACACTATTTCTGCCCATAGGGCGTGGAAATCTTAAAATTTGTGATAAGATCATATAAATTTCAAACACCATCGTACAAAATAAGTCACATTATCATTATACAATATTATACTAATCATTATTTATAAAAAAAGACTATATACACAACGTAACTGAGTGGGTATATTTTGAGCTTGAATTAACATAGCTTGAATAAACATTTAATGTGAAATTCGAAAAACTAACTGACACCGGGTGGGGTTCGAACCCACGACCTAAGCGATCCGTGCCGATGCTCTAACTCTGAGCTATCTACCGTGTCCCACGGAAGTCAGTCTGTTTCTTAATAAACGTTCACATTTAATAAGCTTACATGTGCTAAAACGTGGTTAAACTATAATATAAAAACCTATTAAGAACATTAACTTGTCTGTATTTTAAAGAACATTATCTGTCTAGAAATCTGTGACTAGAAGACGCGTGTATCTTGACCTTGTACTTCCGAATAGTAGCAAAATTTCTTTGAGAGGTCAGTACCCGACCCTTGATGATGTTGACAACATGGCGCCGCGCACCATCAAATTGCCAATGGTCAAAACTAGAAATGCACTCATTTTTCTGCATTATTGCATAATATGATTACTGTCTGGCTAATTTTACTAAAACACTACTAACAACTAAATTCCTACTAAAGAGGGGAAAAAATACTAAATTTAGGCGTAAAACTTTGTAAAACAACTAAGTTGGCAACATTAATTCGTACAGATCGACCTGAACTGAACGGACCATGTGTGGAAAATAGCTTCAGTTCTCGCAAGTGCCGCGGACGTACGGACGTGTATTGGGTACAAGCGTAGCGAGTTTTCGAGGTGTAATAAAATTCGAGTGTAGAATACAAAAACACAATATAAAAACCAAATGCTAGTCGGACTCTCGCAAGAAGGGTTCGGTACAAAACGGAAAAAGTCCTGTTCGCGCCAACACTAGCGCGACGTTTAGAATAAACACAAAGGACATCACTACGTGATGTATGGCCGACCGAAAGGGGCGCTGTCAGAGAGTGACGAACACTTGCATTTAGATCCCCTTCCGCGCCGGATGCATTTTCAGCTCATCCCGAAACCTAGTGAACGTGAACGCGTGTGCGCATATTTATTTGTGCTCGTTAATATAATACCAAATTCGCCGGCGAACCGCGATAAATCTATCGATAATCCGCTCAACAGCTGTGTAGTGTAGTGAGAAGAAACCTCCGCTCAGATCCAGAACTACCAGCTCAACAATAAGGTCAGTCCCAGATTTCTCCAGCCCTCACATTAACCTATATACCTACTTCCCTCAGCTCATGTGTAAGTTCCTAGCTTACACATTTCTTGGTCCATCGAGCCTTCGTGAAGCCCTTCTCCTTATTACCGGCGTTGGGCCTGATTAGAACCAGCACCTACAGTTCCACTCCGCCCAATTCTGCACATAAAATCAGCTCGATTATTTATATTTTGTCCAATTAATTCTGGCCAGGCCGCCCCGCCATTTTAAAACCAAGTTGCAGTCCATTCCCATTATCAATTCGGCACATTTAACATTAAACCCCTATTCTGTACTTTGATATTAACCTATATGTTAATTATTTAAATTATTTTGTGCATATTTCGGCCCATAAATTCATAGGAAAAACCCAAAAAAAAAAAATAAAAAAAAAATAGTGGGTAGGTTGTCGGCTTATTGTCGAACAAAGAACTCGAACATTCCAGAACTTCCCTAACGTACCTAATACATAATTTGTGCCAATAATATCTCATATAATTTTCTCAGCTCTTAATTACTTACAAAATATTTTAATGTTTGATTCGCATATAAAATAAGTAATAACTAGTGCGTATTGTGAATTACGTTCGGCTCATAACAGAATTGTAAATCGTCGTTGCATTACTAAGTTTGAATTATTTTATCTATATATAACGTTTATAAGATATAAATTATACATATTCTCAAATTTTAAAACACAATATTAATTAACTTAGCATTATTTTAATAGTTACGGGTTGCATAACATCTCAAGTGCCCATACTAACATCGTCGGCTCGCTTCGATACAGAAAACTTGATTTGTGTGCATTCTGTAGGTAATAGGTACCTACACGGCGCCCGTGCGAACAACAGCTGTTACATTCATTCTCAATTAGGTATTCTTCATAGAATAAATAGTGACCTTCACATTGAATTCATATCTTATCTACGTTCTGTGTCTATACAAAAATATTATTAGGTATTACGTTACAGCTGTTTTAAATAAGAATTCTTATCGACGTTCTGTGTTTATACAAATATATTATAGGTGTTACGTTACAGCTGTTTTGAATAAGTCGGCACACTATTGAGATTGAACCTGCTCATACCTACTTACATTGTTTTCATTACGTTATTTTGTTTCTAACGCGCCCGCTAAGATTTGTTTATATTCAAACTTCAGGACATTAATATAATATTACAGACGACTTCTAACGCATTAATATCCGCTCATCAAACATACACTAATACTATATTAGCATCAGGCGATCGGTCAGCTCATTTGTTAATTAACTCGTACACATTTTATGATAAAATTGTATACATTGTCGGCACATTATTAAAATCTATTTTCTGCGTTTTAATTAATTGCGCGCGTATTTTCCGCTCATTACTTTTAAATATTTAACTTAGTTACACGCATATATTTTTAAACATGCCTACAAATCGCAAGCGGCCATATTTAGGCAAACTATAAAATCTATTAGTCGGCTCAGAGAGATCGCATTGGCATTACACAAAGGTGACTCAAAGTCTAACAAAACGGAGTTTAATGCGCGTTTTAAAGACCTACAAAATTTGAAACAAAAATTAGAAAATTTATACTGCGAAATTTTAGACGACGGCAGTTACAGAAGAAATTGAAAAGTTTTATACAGCCGGTTACGAGAACGCGCTATCCGAATATTATGATATTTTAACTGCAGCGGAAAATATAAGTTCCACTTCAGAGTCAAGTCAGCTCACTTCTGCCGTTCTGCCCAAAATTGAACTGCCAAAATTCAGCTCACGCGTTGAGGACTGGCCATCGTTTATTACGATTTTTAGGAGTCTTACAGACGACATGACGTCACTTACAGATGCAGTTAAGCTGCACTATCTTTTGTCTTGCCTATCGGGGGAGGCGCTCAGCATGATTGCGCATTTAAAAATCACAAATGATAATTACAGCGTCGCGCTCGATATACTCACACGTAGGTATGAAAACCGCCGTGTTCTGATAGATGGGTTTGTTGATATAATACTCGGCCTACCTAATATTCATATTCGATCAAGCATACGCGCGACGTTTTTAACTCCGATCATTTCCGCACAAAGCGCATTAAATAATCTGCGTTTACCTATGGATAGTAATTACGTATTTGTGTCTATTGTAGTTAGAAAATTACGAGGCGAGCTCCGCACCCTGTTCGAAAGAAGATACGGCATCTCGGACACTCTGCCCACCTTAGGTGATTTGATTTCTTTTTTAGAGGAGCACGCGCGCTGTATCGAAACCGAATATTCTAATGCAACGCGCGGTGTTACCTACTCACCACAAACTGGGCCCTCTCGTCAACACACACCCCCCGCAAACTCTCCGCGCAGTCCACGCTTTAGACCAATTAGTCCCGCGTATCCTCGTAATACTCAGCGCTCGCCATCGGCTCACACTTTAAGTAGCTATCACGTCAGCCCAGTTCCTCATTACCCTCAACGCTACTGGCCCACCTCCCCGCGGCGCGAGTACTCAGCCGGAATACAGATAAACACAAGCGATTCTACTGCCCCTATTGTAGGAATACAGAACACAAACTTATCGCGTGTCCGAAATATAATCATCAGCCCACTCAAGGTCGTTGGGATTTCATAGAAGCCAACGACAGATGTCGTAAATGTCTAGGTCCGCATTTTGAAAATGAATGTCGTTCGACAAACTCATGCAAAGAGTGTGGAAGTGCAAATCACCACACCTCGCTTCATCGTCACGGAACTCCAAATTCTCCGGTGTCGTCAGCGCATTTGCTTCCTCCTCATTTACGTGCACAGCCCCGCCGGCGTGCTCAAGACAAGCCACATACCTACACGGCCTACACACAACATACGCGTGCACATCAATCATCATCATCAGACCCCAACCAATCGTCTGATCATGCACCGTCTACAACTCATCAATCTCAAAACAAAAAACAATGACTACCTACAATCACGGAGCACATAGAATTAGAAGATCAACCCAATAATTTAAAATGTCATTCAGCTCATAGTACACCTGCATCACATTCAGCTCATAAAATATCTAAATCTAGTTCAGCCCAATATTCTGTAGAATCAGCCCAAGTAAATTCAACTCAGCACATAGAAAACCCATTAAAAACTCCAGTGTTACTTCCCACAGTCGTTTTAAATATATCTGATAAATGCGGAGAATATCACAAAGCTCGGGCTTTATTGGACTGTGGTAGCATGATAACGCTCATAACTCAGCGCATGACTAGAAATCTTAATTTGCAACCAAAACAATGTTCATTAAAAATTACAGGTGTAGGTGATCAGCACATACAAAATTCTAAAGGTTGGGTCACAATAACATTTAGGCCCACACACCGTGACACGCCATCTATTACTACTACCGCTCATATTCTCAAAGACGTTACAGGTTATTTACCTTTGCAAAAAATACCAGATGTTGTACAAGACTCAGCTCATCAGCTCATTCCATTGGCGGATCAAGCTTATCATACTCCTGCGCCCATTGATCTCATTTTAGGCTCAGACGTTTTGGGTCACGTTTTGGATGGTACTAAGATTGCTTTGGGCCCGGGGAAGCCCATAGCCTTCGGCACGATTTTTGATTTTGCACTCATAGGACTCGTTGAGCACTCATGCGATTCACCTGTTGCTCAAGTTGGCTCTGCTCATGTTACTCATACTCATTATACTCAGTCGGCTCACTCTACACATTCTGCTCATTCTACTCATGATATTTGCAAAAGCCTGGAAAGATTCTGGGAGTCGGAAGAACCCTAGCCTCGTTCTGCTCATTCAAACCCGCTACACGAGCAATGTGAACACATATTCAGCTCAACCACCGTTCGTGACGATTCAGGCCGTTACATGGTGACTCTTCCCTTCTTATCAGATGCACCCGTATTAGGTAGTACTCATGCTATTGCTCTACGTAGATTTCTCAATCTAGAAAAACGGTTGCAATCCGATCACACACTGCGACAAAAATATATAGAATTCATGAACGAATACATAAACTTAGGACACATGACACCGTGTCATCCGTCTACATTTACTCATAAACCTCATTATTATATTCCTCATCATGGCGTGTTCAAATCAGGTACTGACAAACTCCGCACAGTATTTGATGGCAGTTGTAAGTCATCCAATGGAGTCAGTTTAAACGATTGCCTGCACACAGGTCCAGCACTTCAACGAGACATTGTAGATATTATTATATCATTCCGCGCACATCGTATAGTATTCAGCACTGACATAAAAATGATGTTTAGAAATATTCTCTTAAGACCAGACCAAAGACACTATCAGCTCATACTCTGGCGATCCAGATCGACCTCTGCTCACATATTCACTCAACACTGTTACATAAGGATTGCGCTCAAGTCCATATCATGCTATCCGCACATTATTACAATTAGCTGAAGATGAAGGTCATCGCTATCCTCAGGCTGCCGAAATTTTGCGTAAATTTGTTTTCGTGGATGATGTACTTTGCGGCCATGACACCATAGAAGAAGCATCAGCACTCCAAACTCAGCTCATTGATTTGTTATCCCTCAGTGGATTTAAACTCAGTAAATGGACATCAAACACACCTCAGCTCTTGCAAAGATTTCCAGACGATCAATGCGAAATGCCTAAAGACTTTGACATCAGCGCAGAGTCTCCATCAATTAAGGTTTTGGGTATTAGATGGATTCCCCGGTCTGATGAATTTACATATCACATCTCATTACCACCAGTTACCCACATTACAAAACGTTCAATTCTTAGCACAGTAGCTTCTCTCTATGACCCAAACGGTTGGGTTACACCCGTCATATTCCGCGCAAAAATACTTCTTCAAAGGTTATGGTTAACTAAATTGGACTGGGACGATCCCACTCCAAATAATATTACAGATGATTGGCAGCGCATCTATCATGATCTTCCGCACATCTCAGATATACATTTTCCCAGACATATCGCTCCACACAAATTCAAATCAACATACTCACTTCACGGATTCGCAGATGCTTCGGAAATTGGTTTTGCTGCAGTGATATATTTACAAGAATCAGCTCACAACGGATCTGTTAACGTTCACTTCATGATTGCTAAATCTAAAGTCGCACTGATTAAAAATAAACTCACAATCCCCAAATTAGAGTTGTCTGCTGCAACTCTATTATCTCAGCTCATGTTGCGTGTCTCCCAACAATTGTCTGCTCATCTCACAATTACACATCACGTTTGTTGGTCAGATAGTACCATAGTGCTTGCATGGATAAAAACTCCGCCCCATCGTTTACAAACATTTGAATCAAATAGAGTAACAAAAATTAACTCAAATTCACTCACACTTAAGTGGCGTCATGTACCTTCCCAATTAAATCCTGCTGACTGTGCAAGCAGAGGATTATCAGCTCAAGCTCTCTCCGCTAATGATTTATGGTGGTCTCCTCCTTGGCTCAAATTGCCAGAGGATACCTGGCCCAAGATGCCTTCAGCTCATACTCGACAAGACTTGCCAGGACTCAAACAAAAATACGTACCATGCAATTTCTCGATACCCGGTGTCGATAGTGATCTGCTCACTCGCTTCAGCTCTTTAGAAAAACTAACTGGTGTCACTGCCTACATGAGGCGATTCATTCGTAACTGTAAACTAAATTCAAACTCGCGACAACTAGGCCCTCTAACTGTAAGTGAACGTAGAGAAGCATTACTTTTCTGGATCCGCTCTGTACAGCAAAATGCATTCGCAGAAGATATTCACCGCCTGCAAACCGATAGAATCTGCACAGTACGACTACAACGTCTGTCGCCTTTTACGCAGGACGGTCTCCTCAGAGTAGGAGGTAGACTCACTCGTTCGGAACTCACATACGATGCTCAACACCCATTCATTTTGCCTAGTTCTAGTCCGCTCGTAGACCTCATAATAGATCACTATCATCGCATACACTGCCACCCTGGCACGGACACGCTACATGCTATCTTACGTCAGCAATTTTGGATATTATCTGCCCGCCGCATTATAAGGCACAGAACGTTTAAATGCATAATATGTTTCCGTTGCCGCGCTCAGCCCGAAGTACCTATCATGGCTGACCTGCCAGCTGATAGAGTCATACCTCAGCCCGTATTTAGTCACGTATCAACAGATTTCGCCGGACCGTTTCTGCTCAAATCAAGTCAATTGCGTAATGCTAAGTTAATTAAGGAATATTTTTGCATATTTGTTTGCCTCACTACAAAGGCGGTTCACTTAGAACCAGTCTCATCGCTCACTGCCGAAGCGTTTATTGCAACATTACAAAGGTTCTGCTCACGTCGCGGACTTCCGGTATTGATACGTTCGGATTGTGGCACAAATTATGTAGGAGCTAGGAATCATCTACTAGAGGTACAACAATTTCTCAATGACAATAACGACGCCATTTCTCATAAACTCTCAACTCAAAATATAACTTGGTTACTCAATCCGCCTAAAGCCCCATGGATGGGAGGTATCCATGAGATTAATGTTAAATCCACAAAGCAACTTCTATACCGTGTTATCGGTGAGCAACACCTCACTTTCGAGGAATTCTTAACTCTGCTCACTAGAATCGAAGCTGTGTTAAACTCTCGGCCCATCAGTCTACTTTCGTCCGATCCCACGGACTATCAGCCCCTTACTGCTGGCCACTTTCTCATTGGCCGTCCGCTCACAGCTCTCCCCGAGCTGACTCTAGATGAAAGAGTAATATCTCCGCTCAAACGCTTTCAGCTCATTCAATCACTCTCTCAGCGCTTTTGGAACCTTTGGACCAAGTCCTACCTCCATACCCTTCAAATCCGCTCCAAATGGCTTTCCTCTTCCTCTCCACCCAAAATTGGAGAACTGGTTCTGCTCAAGGAGGACAATTTGCCTCCTCTACAATGGAAGATGGGAAGAATCTCACGTCTGCTACCTGGGAAGGATGGAGTCATCAGAGTTGTGGACTTGGACACGACTCAAGGCCAGCTGCGGAGGCCTGTCGGCAAGATTGCCCGGCTCCCACTGGATTCTGCTCAGGATGGGGCTCAGCTCGCCGCCAGAGAGTGACGAACACTTGCATTTAGATCCCCTTCCGCGCCGGATGCATTTTCAGCTCATCTCGAAACCTAGTGAACGTGAACGCGTGTGCGCATATTTATTTGTGCTCGTTAATATAATACCGAATTCGCCGGCGAACCGCGATAAATCTATCGATAATCCGCTCAACAGCTGTGTAGTGTAGTGAGAAGAAACCTCCGCTCAGATCCAGAACTACCAGCCCAACAATAAGGTCAGTCACAGATTTCTCCAGCCCTCACATTAACCTATATACCTACTTCCCTCAGCTCATAGTCGCATGTGTAAGTTCCTAGCTTACACAAGTCCCGTTTGTTGTATGGGAGCCTCAAATATTTATTTCATTCCGTTTTAAGTATTTGTTGTTATAGCGGCAATAGAAATACATCACTTGTAAAAATTTCAACTGTTATGTTAGCTTAACTGTTAGTTATCACGGTTAAGGAGATACGACCTGGTGACAGACGGACGGACAACAAAGTCTCAGTAAAAGGGTCCCCTTTTTACCCTTTGGGTACGGAACCCTAAAAATGGCAACGTGGTCTAAATAATTTTATTAGAGTTCATTGAAATATTTAAAACATTAGAGCCACTGTGGTTAGTACAATCTAAAGACTATTATTATAAAATAAAGAGAAATGATTGTTAAAACACATTACTGTAAAAATGTATAGCATTATTTTTAAGACAGCATAACACAATACTTCGGTTTCGTCCATAGCGTGACTATAGTTGCAGCAAAATAAACCTAAACACGACCGTAGCTCGCGGCAACACATAACGAACTGAAGCGATATTTCCGTGTAGGTATGTGCTCGAATCCGTTCAGGCTGAACTGACGTCAGTTCTGTATGATACGATCGGATTGTAATTTATCATCAGGTCTTAGACAAGACGGACTAGACATTTCAGCTGAGTCTGATATAAAATATCTGAGAAGTTCAATTATTTCAATATACCTAGTGCTTAATTTTTTATTTTTAATAAGTCCCTATGAGCTTATCCAACATTTCAATCGTCAGTACTTTGAGTTGGAACTTTATTGAGGCCTACTGAACATCTTAATCTGACGGGTACCGGTAAAATAATTTACTTTTCTGACGTCCCAAGCAAATAAACTTATTGTCATACCTTGGTTATCAGAGACACGTGGGAACACCTATACTATCTTAAACTGAGGCGCTCGAGTTACTACAAGAATTTACTACTATAGATATTTTGATCATTATAATATATTTTACCTACTAAATATTGATACTACTAAAGCTTTTTCGACACGCACAAAAACCGTAGATTACGCGTATTATCGCGCTACGGTTTATTTTTTCAGTATGTCGATGCAACTACGAACAGATGTGAGAAATAGTAGTTTGTTCCACTGTTTATGTTTCATTTAGAATAAGCCAGGAAGACTTTTGATAGCGTGATTCACAATATAGTGATGGAAATAGCTCTGGGAGCTCAGACAAGGTAGGTATAATATAGAAACGATAACGAAGTTCGAAACGAATGAAATGGGATTAAGTTTTATTTATACCACGTGATTTACCGAAATATGTTAATCCTATAATATATTTTATTCCCTGTGAACTCCGTTATAGTCTAACGGCCTGTTCACATGTCCACGTCACAAACGTCGTCAACGTAAAACGGCGCGGTGTCACGGCGCGGTGCGGTGTCGTATCACGGTGTGTTGCCGCGTCGTGCTTTTATATTGCACGACAACGTCGCAGCAGAACTGCAGATTGTACCGAATTTTTTCTTTTATGCACGGCGACCCGCAGTGCATTTTTACGGCGACGTGAATTTGCACGCTATGTCAACGCAACGTGCCGCGAGTCGTACCGTTTCACGTTGACGACGTCGTGACGTGGTCGTGTGGACAGGCCATAATATTGATGGGTATTCATCGTTTTGTCTAAAGTAAAATCATATTAAGGAAACCGGTGTTGTAAAATTACGTGTAGATCGCATAGATCATTGAACTATGTCGTGATTACTTTTTATCATGTACCTACGAGTAATTTGTAATTACACGAAAATCTGTGTTGTATAAATATTATGTTTCTGGAAAAAGTTATCTTAAATAGAGATAGTCTATTCACGTTAAGAAAACAGAGAATGATGCGTACATATGCCAAATTTTATCAATGACGCATAAACCGTCTTCACATAACCCATTAAAGGAAGACTTATGATTCACTGTCTTCTTAAAGCGAATAGACATGTTGTTAAATAAACTTTAATGAAAAAATTACCCACTGAACCTATAGATTTTTATGGATTTTCATCACAATTTCATTACATTAAGGTAATGATGATCATAACGTGGCTAATACAACAGTAAAGTACAGTCGTGATGAAAATGATGATTAAGCTATGAATAGGAGTTATAAAGGTGGGACATACTAAAAGACGTCTGATGGTCTACTGAGATTATCAGTCATGACGTCACCCGGACGTTGACCTGATCACAGATAAAATTAGTCACAACTCGGAGCTTCCCAAACATTAACTGTATAAAGTGTTTTATGCACGAGGGTGTGTATATCCTATCAGGAGGCCCTAGGGAGAGTGAGGGTTTTAAGAACCGGGAACGGACGAGTAACTCTGTTTTTTTTAAATAGAAAACAGAGACCAATTCAACACAGACAAAATGACTACCTAAACTAGTCCAAGAAAACAAACGCCAGCACGCAAGAGTAATATTAAAATTGGATCGAAAAAACGCCAAGAAACACACTAAGGCGGATAATTGACTAAAGAAACCAAAAAGACGATAAATAAGCTTATAGGTACTATATTTGGCACAAACTTATTAAATTTTTAACGAAGTTAACAATATCAAGTACCAAAATAATATGACAAAGTCAAGGACCACTCCGGTCTGTTAAGAAAAAAAATAAACAGAAAAAAGTTACTCTGGTGTTGAATGTGCAATGAGAGATGGTAAGCTCTTACCATCAGGCGATTCGTGTGCTCGTTTCCCGATCTAATGAAAAAATAATCCTAGACCAATTTACATCACTTGTAACAAGCTTGAAATTCGTTCAGCTCTTTGTTTTTAGAAGGCTACAAAGCTGAGCTTTTCTTTTATGTTCGGCTGTTTAGGGTTCTGTAGTTCACGTCTCGGACCCCTTATAGCTTCGTCATGTCCGTCTTACCTTCTAAACGGATAGTTTTATTGGGGGTACCTCCCCTACACGTAAGGTGGGGATGACTTTTTTTCTCGCGTCTACCCCATAGTGTGAGATATCATTAGATAAGTTTTTTAAAAATATTGGGAGGTTGTTAAAACGATTTTTGATTTAGGTATCCGTTTGCGAGATATTAAACTTTAAAGAGCATTTTTTAAGTTAAAATAAAAGTCTCCAATCTAAAAGCTAAACGGCTAGCTCGAAAAATCTAAAAAAAAATAAGATGGTAGTCCATGTGATGAACTTTGAAGGAAAACTGTATATGGCTTAAATAACTTTGTTAGTTCAGGAGTTATGTAAACATGTAAAATGCAACTTGGAAAACTTCGTACAAAAACAACTAAATAATGAGTAGACATATAAAATATTGATATAATGGTACACAACCCTTCGTGCGCGAGTCCGATTCGCACTTGGCCGGTTTTTTTATATATTAGCAGTAAATTTTTGTTGACAAGAAAATAAAAATTTTGTTCGTAACGCTAACTCCTTGCTTCTATTACTGTCCCAAGCTCAACCCATTTTAGATTCCCCGTAGGCAATTCAATTTTCCCCGGTTTCCATTATTCCAGGTAATATGTGCAGTTTTCCAAATTAAACTTCCTTATATATTCCTTGCAACAGGCACTTTACACTTTTACTGCCACTGTTATTAGGTGCAAAATTAAAGTTTGCACTTGCGGGAACATTTAGTTTATACTTTAGACCTTGTAATAAATAAGATCTGTTTTCTTAAAAATGTTTTTTTTTTTCACTTATCTATTCGTATAGCTATTTCAATGAACTATTTGTATAACATTGCCTTTTTTCAGATAAGGACAAGATTGAGTACTGCTGTTACGAGAGGGATTAGTCACTTAGGTAAGCGTCGTACACTTGACCTATATAACTATTTAGAGTGTTGGTAATTTTATGTTAGGAAATAATAGTGGTGCACCATAAAAGTGGAGTCAAGGCGCTAAGCAAGTAACGGGCAGCTCCTAATTACATTGTTCTCCGGCCATTGTTCGCGGCCACATGCAATCTTTTGTCTGGTATATCTATGTGATTTATTCCTCTACGATTTGTTTTGAGACACATATAAATTGCTTCTGTGTAGTATACATGCATATTGTAGTATACAATCAATTTATATTTGAAACAAAACTGTAATCGTTTTTCTATACTTCTATGTAGCTTTTACTAATGTTATAAAGAGGAAAGATTTGTTTGTTTGCATTAAATAGGCTCGGAAACTACTAGGCTGATTTTGATGAAATTTGGCAATAATATAGATAGAATACGGGGGAGGACATAGGCAAAATGTTATAGTTTCGATAGTTAGTTATGGCATTATATGATAGTTAACTATGCCTGATTTAGATATAGCATAGTTTCGATTTTCCTAATAACAAATGTGTTACTGCAATAGGAAAATTTAACAATTAATAAATTCGATTAATAAGATATCCATTATTATACGCGGGTAACACTTATGTATAGTATCAATCAGTCCTATCTGTTGTCATCAGTAGGGCCTCGTCGAGGGCCCGTGACCTAGTACATAATGTATCTATTTATTGTAATTGACTTTGAAGAATTTGAGACCTCTAAAGATTGGAAACACAATTTTTCATAGACACGTCGTAGATAAATTTTACCAAACATTTTTTATTATTTCTATGTGTTTCTAAAATGTGTTTCACCTGTCGTTAACTCGTTACGTAGCCAACCAAGCCAATATTAGCGTAGCCAGCAACAATATTAATAAAGTAATTTCGACGACCCGTATGGCACGTTGGCGCTCAAGCTGGAGGTCGCGGGTTCGAATCCCGCCAGGGAACAAAAAGTTTTCTGTGTTTCTGGGTCATGGATGTGTATTAAATATGTGTATTATTTAGTCAAATCAAACTACTTACTATTAAAAATGTGAAAGTTTGTGAGGATGGTTGGATGTATGTATGTACGGTTGGTGTATGGATAGATCGATGGATGTTTGTTACTCTTTCACGCAAAAACTACTGAACGGATTTTGATTAAATTTGGTATGGTAGTATGCACTAGATTAAAACTAAGGATCCTTTTTATCCCGAAAATGTACCTACATTGTCCCCGTGGGATACTATATTTACGTGGGCGGAGCCGCGGACAACAGCTATTCTTAAATAAAACTATAGTATCAAAATAAATAAATATAATATTTTCCGTTGTCTGGTAGCCGTAACACAAGTTCTTCAAGAACTCACTACAGGACCAGATTGACGTGGTGTGAAAGCGTCCATAGAGATAATATTATTATTATAATTATTATGTTGTCCGTAGTTTGTATGTGCTCTAGATTGGAATATGAAGGAATGCCTTAAGGTTTGAGTACATATCTCTCTTCCAATAGAAAGCTGATTGCCTCTCCAGTTCCACGTCACATCCAGAGAAGGAAGCAATTATTCGTAATGGAAATTATTAGTAAGACAAATTCAAGGGCCATAATAATTACTAAGGCAATTATTATCGTATCTAACGAAATAATAATATTTCATTCATCTTGTTTTAGATCCTTCAAGAATAAATAATTATGGAAAGTCGGTTATAGAAGAAGTTTGGAAAATGTTAATAGTATTAATTGACGATGTTGGTACATGAGGCCTTCTGTTGGATTTTAATATTTGTGGAATTCAGTCGAGTACAGGTAAGAATAAATACTTAATTTGAAGCAACAATATGAAAGGTTAATATTTTTAAAACTTTAGGTAGGTATCAACAAAGATTTCAAAACTAAGGATGGGCGTACATTAGACAGAACAAATCTTCACACAAGAAAAAGTTACGCCATCCTGTTTTCACCGTATCTCAAATGTCAACCATCTTGATTTCACCATAGCTCAAATGTCAAAATGGCCCCAAACAACCCCAAAAGGGGCGATTTAAGCGGGGACAGTTTTTGCCTCGACTTGCCTCGTCTATAATATATACGTCTATGTTCATCAAAAGTAACTTGTTCTATGAGCTACCAACAAATCCATGGAATAAATTTAGAAAATCACGTTACGAGGTTTTCCATAAAATTGTATTGGAGCAGTTACCACAATTTACATCTAACATCAGCTATGGCGTTTTACAAAAATGGCGAACGGCCAAATTGAATTTTGTGTCAATATACATAATTGAATTGTTGCGGTACACAGTTTGGCCTCAAAATGCACAAAAAAAACGTTTGTTGTATTCATGTTTACAACATTTATTTACATTTTACATAATATTGTTGCTTTTCAGGCTGTTACACAATCGGGAAATGTTACCATTGATCACATGAATACAGGTAAAGTTTAATAGATAAATAGATTTAAAAATTGTTTGACCAAATAAGTCGATAATCTTTAGATTGTCTTTACCATCTGTGCCAACAAGGAGCTATTTGAAAAAATAATTGTTCTTTGAATATTATTCGCAGTCTATTTGCCTTCAGCCTTTAAAACTCGATTCATTTGAAACATGATTTTAGATAACACAATTTTAAATAAAATAATACATAAACGAAATTATTTAAAATGATCTAACTACATCCAAGTTTTCCAATTTTCTCGTGCCAACTACACACCGGTCTTAATTCTTACGGCATTACTCTTTATTTTTATTTTTAGGCGTTAGGAAAACGTACTCGGCCTGGTCGGGCTGGAGCGCATGTAGAGAAGGTTCTAGAACGAGACGGCGACACTGCCTGCGTCGGAGAAGATGCGGCGACGCCTTGCGGATAGAGGTTGCTGTGTAAGGTTTAATTTTCTACAGCGTGTTCCCCAATTTTTATACAAAAATAAGCTATTTTGTTCTAACTTCTACCGCACAAGATGGCACGAGTGGATACTGTGAGTTTTCTTTGTGAAATAAAACTCTCTACACATCTTTATAACCAAGAATCAGCGGCACTCTTTGGATAATAATAATTAATTATAATTTTATTTTACAATTGGGTGATAAGTATTTTTAATAATAAAGCCATCTTTATTTTTTGTCGCAGATAAGTATATTACGCAGTTTTGCGGTCAAATGGATACTTCCTTTTTAGCACTGGCCGAGTTAAACTAGAAACTGCTAAAAGTCAAATGCTCCATTCATATTACTACACCCTTATATAACAAAAAACACCTAAGAACAGTGCGCGTACTGGCAACAAAATTGTATTCTTCCTCCACTATTTGCATTCCGATTATCGACTTAAGCGCACGCGAAATAGAGTCAACTTTTCCATCAAACATGACCGTAGAGGGAAATATTTTGCGTGCGCTAAAGTTTTTAAGGTGGGCGACGGAAACAATTTTATTGCCAGTGCTTAACTTAATTATTAAAAAAAAAATCCATTAGACCATAACATCCTGATAAGACAATATTTTATAGAACTCACTTACTTCAAGTTGGCTTCCGAGGCAAGGTACCGAATTCAAAATTATGAAGATTGAGTAGATAAATGGGTAAAATTTTAGCCGAATTTAAAAGGGAAATTATTTAGGAAATAAGTTTTATTTCATACTTTTTTGTGCATTTTTACTTTGGAAGTCGGTTTTAATTTTTTGTTTAAAAATAATATTTTTTCTCTTTTTAGTTATATTTATTAAATTATTATTATTAACACATATTAAGAAATTTATAAATACAAAAAGCCTCCGCTATTCTCACTCTCTCGACAAAACAAAGTCAAGCGTTCTTTAATGCCAGTTTTCTGAGAGGCCGTCGTATTTCCCCGAATAAGCATTACCTATCTGTGATCCTACTAAACAATCACCAGTGATAATATTGATTAGATACAATTTTAATAAGAGACCCCAGAGCCGGCACCTACCTGGCCCAGAGAATAAGTATCGCAATCTAGCGAGGAAACTCTTTGAGCCTTCTAGGTACTCTGCCTGGTGGGGACGACCTGGGAGATTTCTTTTTTTGTAGCATTTTAAGTTTTGGAGTAGTTATTATTTTTTTAGTACTTACCAACTTTTATGGTACAATTGATTTTGTTATCATAACTGATAAAATGTATATCATATTGTATTATTACTTAAGCCCTTAACATAGACTATGTTAGTAAAGAAAATAAAATACATTTAAATAAGTAATTATTATTATCTATTGTAATAGTCGACGGAAAAAATGTAGCAGTAAGTATTAAATAAATATATTATAGTGATGATGATGATCACGAATATAATTTTAGCAATAGCAAAATTTCAAGGACATTGATATCGGTGCACAAAACTCTGATGAGTAGTGAGTATCTATGTCATCATAATAATATTATGTTGGTGTTACTTGTGAAGATGGTGGTGATGATGATGATAATGATGTTTACTGTAAGTGATACACCATACCACGCATATGCTTGCAGTTCTATAAGCAACGCCGAAACCCCTAAACATGTATCTACATATAAGGAGTCAGGAGTTCTGTTTAGTACTTTTGGATCCAGTGGACCTTGCCTTTGGACCTTGGTGCAAAATCTTACTTTTTGGTAGCATATGCTTAGACTACTTTAGAAAAAGTCGAAATCACCATATGTGTCCATATAAATTTCGAGGAGTTCCCTCGATTCCTCATGGATCCCATCATCAGGTCACCAGTTTGGTGAAAACGGGGCCACCTTGGGATTATATCCTTTACATCACAAAAATAATTTTGAAAATCGGTCCACAGACAGCGGAATTATTGTTGAACATACAAAAAAAAAATATATATACAGCCGAATGCATAACCACCTCCTTTTTTTGGAAGTCGGCTTAAAACTGTCGCAGCCTGTTAAACTCCCCTACAAAATTCTATAATAGAGCCAAGTAGTTAGGCTAAGTTCACTTTATGAAGGAATTTTGTAGTGAGCATTAAGTATAATAAGCATTAAAATAATTACCATCATACATTATTCATAAAAATACCTGCCTACTATAATACACGTACATTTACATTACAAAGTTTACGTGTTATAATTTTAGGAGTAAAAGAATTTGCAGGTCAACATTAATGGTTGTGTACCTAACACAATACACATTTTCATATTTTGAAATTATGAAAATAATATTTGTTATTGATTTTGTTACGATAATATGGCGAATATTTATACCAATTTTATTTACAGATGCGACACATACACCTTGGAAAAGCGGAACAATACTCGAAGGCATACTAACAAACCAAGACGAAGCCAGCACATACAAACGGTAAGTTTTTTAATTATTTTATTATTTATTTATCTAAGATACACTTTTTACAATTTACTGTAATACGCCAAAATGATCAAGCAGTTCCGCTCAGTCTGTTACACTTACATAGGTACTTAAATACTTTTACTTAAATTACTATAATAACAAAATACTTTAAAGTTTGCCAAGCCAATGAGGATCAATCACTTAGTAGCAAATCTGATTTTTATTAAGTACATCGTATGTGTATTAACTTACTGAGCATTTTTTTAAGTTATTAAAATCCGTCAAGAAATGGTGGTTGAAACGTCAAGAAATTAAAATAATAACTTCGAAGTCTGTATCACACGTGCATAATAATAATTGTTAATAGGTATTGATATCCCGCTCGTGTAGTGCCTTTAGCTGTCGGCATAATATTAAATTGCAAAGTACTGTAACGTTATCGTTATTGTAATAAGTACGTCAGTAATACTTTGGTAACACACGTTTCAGCATATATTACACAAGGATAGGCTGTTGTCTACATTTAGCAGAAAAAAATCTCCATGGAAGGAATCTTTACCGCCATCTAGTGAAGACCGTACGAACTACGACGTAAACGATCGAACTACTCGTTAAAGTAGGCCAATGGCCGCCATTATGCAACAGGCTTGATTTTAAAAATTGTTTTGAAATACCTAGCTTTCTAACCTTAATTACAACAATTAATATTAGGCCAGTTTTATACACCTATACATAGAAAAACATCTCGTCTATCTGTCTTTACTAGTTTGTCATAATTTAACGTACTTTTAACACTGACATCTACGATGTCAAACGAGAAACTCGCGTGCCTCAATCGGGCAATCAATGTGTGGACACTTTTCGCCTCGACATGCCACGCGCCTAATACATATTCCCCCTTACTAATAAAAATATTTACACAACGGATAACTTGAACAACGTTGCTGTCTTTGTCTGATGCGTTGGAAAAGTCACTTGACAGACAGATTTTTTTTACGTTGCAACGTTGTTTAAGTTATCCATTGTGTAAATCTCTTTATTAGTAAGGGGGATTACGTCTATGTGTTTTAGGCATTAATTTGTATATGTTCATAGTGTTTGACTCAACAACGTTAAGTGCATAATAATTAGTACACAATGTACCTACACACATCGGTCTTTCACCTCCGGTATTCTTAAAGCGTTATTCACTTCAAATAAGTAGGTATTTCTTGCCTAATTTTATAAGGGATCAAGAAACGACAAACAAATTTGTAATACATTTTGAAAATAGTAAAAAAAAAAGTAAAAAAAAAAGTACTACCACGTTGCTAATGGCCCTCGGCAAACATATTTTTTTGTATGTAAATGACAGGCTATGTATGAAAAAGACGATTACCAAAATACATTAGAAACGTCGTGTTCCTAGTAGTAGTATAAATGTGAATGTATATGAGGAATGATGGTTTGATGGATGGGTGCATAGATGGATTGATGGATGTTTGTTTGTCACTCTTTCACGCAAAAACTACTGAACGGAACTTAATGAAATTTGGTATGGTGGTTGTTTACGCTCTAGATTAACACACACGCTACTTTTCATCCCGAAAAAGTACAGTGTTCCGGTGGAATACTGTATTCACGTTGGCAAAAGTTACTGTATATTTTATTGATACTATCTAGATTCCAGATCATAGACATAGTTGAATTTTGCCTATTGTTACTTTGCTTTTCTTTCTGTGGACTCTCTCTTCCGTTCTGCGGCCTCCTTTTGCGAGATTACGGCCTCGCAGAAGGTAGCCATTGCCTCTCAAGCATCTTTCGGCCGGACCATACCGTCAAGAATGGCCGGGAGAGTTAAGTCTATTCCGAGGATGCCGCATAACTCCGTCCGCTGCTCGACCCAGGCGGGGTTAACATCTTACCTACTTAATATATTTTAGCACAGTTGCTGTAGTCTCGTAACAATATTAGTTAATTCGCGCTAAATTTGCAAAATGCCTTAATCAAATTGGTTAACGTGAACACTTAGGGAGGCCCTAGCCTGTATAATAGGTAGGGATTTGGATGCGGATCTACAAAAGGTAAGCGCTAAGTTAAGCCGAAAGGATTAGTTATATTATTATAATTAGTCGATGTTTCTAGGGCATACTTAGTTGATGTTTCCAGGGCATACACAGTTGATATTTCTGGGGCATACTTAGTTGATGTTTCCAGGGCATACTTAGTTGATGTTTCTAGGGCATATTTAGTTGATGTTTCCAGGGCATACTTAGTTGATGTTTCCAGGGCATACTTAGTTGATGTTTCTAGGGCATACTTAGTTGATGTTTCCAGGGCATACTTAGTTGATGTTTCCAGGGCATACACAGTTGATATTTCTGGGGCATACTTAGTTGATGTTTCCAGGGCATACTTAGTTGATGTTTCCAGGGCATACTTAGTTGATGTTTCCAGGGCATACTTAGTTGATGTTTCTAGGGCATACTTAGTTGATGTTTCCAGGGCATACACAGTTGATATTTCTGGGGCATACTTAGTTGATGTTTCCAGGGCATACTCAGTTGATGTTTCCAGGGCATACTTAGTTGATGTTTCCAGGGCATACTTAGTTAATGTTTCTAGGGCATACTTAGTTGATGTTTCCAGGGCATACTTAGTTGATGTTTCCAGGGCATACTTAGTTGATGTTTCTAGGGCATAGTTAGTTGATGTTTGTAGGGTATACTTAGTTGATGTGATTCTTTTTTAGTCAAGAATCTATCTACTGTATTAAATTATACCTTATAAACTAGATGACAGTCTGATTAATTATTTAAATGCTTCCAAGAAAGTGTTCCTGGCCCTATTTTCAATATCATCAAATATTCTCTAAATGTTGGCTGTTAACTTCAAGTGCTTTGTTTTACCTCACTTAACCAGATGTCCATAAAGGAGATACAATTTTGTATAAAATATACACACTTACACTAAATTTATAACTAATATATTATAATGTTGTACGTATATTTTCTATAGATTTGCACAATCTTCCTTTCTTATTTTATGTTAATTCGTTACTTTTTCTTTTATGCTCAATAAACTCGCTCAGAGAAAACCAATGGATGAAAAAAAGTGCTGACATTAGGTTATAAATAACCTATATAAATATCCTACCAGACGCACGATAGTCCCAAAAGAAAAGTCGTTTAGTAGTAATATTTGGAACTAGAATAAAAATTGGAAACTGCCCATTATTCATTTCTAATCGAGCAATATGGATTGCAAAAGCGATTTGCCGCTGTAACGACTATTCTGATGGAGTTTGCACTTCGATGTTACTGCCTGCAATGTTACGATATATCCCCATATTATATCAGTAAAATAAAAGTTTTAAAACTGTCAAGTCGTATAAAATCGTTATAAGTGCTTGGCATTTTAAGTGACAAAAATTTTCAAAACTGTCGGATAAAGAAAAGTCGACGTGAGATTCAATCTTATGATTTGAAAATAACAGTTAAAGTGGTTGTAAAATATTTTAGTAATCTGTTACAAACGTTGTTATTAACTAGGTAGTAGGTTTAGGAGTTATTACTTAATTCTAATAAAATTAATGATTCGAATAGCTCAAGTCCATCAAAAAAATCCATCTCCATTCTTCAAATATTGAAGATTTTTCTGGCAGCATGTTTAGCAGAAAAATTGCGGAAATAATGATTGATAATATTTTTCGATCAAATATACAATATTTGTTATCTCGTTATCCTCAAAGGTATATTTTTTTATTATATTGATTGCTAATGATATTCAGTTTTTATCATAAACTTGTACGTATAAATTATAAACTATATTCATTATTTATAGTTGTTAGATGATTTGAGTGCAGAGGATTAAGATAATCTGTCGATCTATTAATATAAGTAGTTGAAAACTTAACGTAGTAACTATTTATTAATCTGTGATTAATTCTCTTGTAATATCCAAAGTTTTAAAATAAACAATGCCGTCTAAAATACCTTAAACGTTAATAACTCATAACGCGCTATAAAATGTCCAACCTATTTTGACGAAGCTATGCGGAATTTATCGGTTTGATAAAATACAGTTAATATTCATAAAATATTATTTTCGGTATCGTTTCAGGCTCACTTGAAGCAGCTGGGTGACGATGATAAACAGATGCCCGGGTATTCACAGTGGGAGCCGTGGACTTCGTGCTCCAGAAAATGTACTTCGGTCAGGGAAAGGTATGATTTTAGTATCAAAATGTAGAACCTCATTCAAGGGTCTTTGAATTAGGATAGACTGGAGTTTCAGCTATGACGTACATTTGACAGAAAAAATCTTCGTACAAGAAAATTTACGTCATCTTGATTTCAGAAGATTTTGTCAAATAATTGCGGACTGATTATACTGCGAAAAGTAAATGTCAAAATGACAAGATGACATAATATGTCGAACCTAGTCTGCCCCAAACAACCCCAAAGTAGTTTAAGTTGGGACTTTTTTTTTGACATGCCTCGAATATAATTTTTTAAAATATTTTAGGTTTATGATTTGCAGCCTTATTTTTTGTAGCCTGGGAGTAGAGGAGGGCGTTGCTACAGAGTATAAAATATATATACTTACGCACAGAGAAACAGCTTTTATAGGACGATTTCTATGAAAGCTGTTTCTCTGTGCGTAAGTATATATATATGATCGCCAATGCGATCCAAATTTTGACGTTCCCTTCAAGGGCCCACAAGTTTTCCACACAATCGTGGGTGGACACACCGTATGCTTGTAGTAGTGCAATCAAATCGAAAGCTCACTATGTAGCTGTTCGTCTTTCTTTAATCTGTGGCATTGCTATGCATTTGAATTATGACTCCTTCGCAGTATAGTAGTACAATGTATAATGTAATTTCATAATGATAAATATTTATGAAAGTGGGCTATGATGCGAATTTCCCGCTTCGTCCCCAAAAAAAATGCATAGTAAACAATAAAGCAGCTACAAAGGGGTCTGTTTTGTTAAGGCTCTATTTATTTTGACTGTTGAAGGAAGATCTATAGTTCGATTTTCATTTCAGACATTGCCAAAAGTGGATAATATGTGGACGCAAGGTGATCAGGCAGTCGGCCTACTGCTACGTGGAGGGCAGCTACTGTCACCACTGGATACGGAACAGGGCTCGGCAGAACGCAGGTGAAGTAACTAATTACCTTAACGCCACAGAGCTTCATGTTAACACTGGTTAGACAAGATATATGTGAACATAACATTGAAAATATGATGCGTGTCTTTCACTCACTCGTGTTTAATATAACTTTAAAGTGTTACCCTTCTGTCGGTAAGATATTCATATTTGCGGTAATATATTATTGCTTTTCGTGACAGTTTTCAATAACTAATACATACTTGTGTGGAAGTAGTGGGTGCGTTCTTTAAGAAAATTTTTTTGGCGCATGCGCAGTATACCTACGTGCTTCTGCAGATAATTTTTCGAATGTCAAAAATTTTGGCGCCTTTATTATACAGGCGCGCGCACATCTAAATGCGCATACGTCAAAAAAATTTTTCCCAAAGAGCGCAGCCAGTATCATAACTACTAATGCTTTATGAGCACGTTTACATAATGACGTGTTGTTTGACAGCGGCCTAGTATGGACTGACATTTCTTCAGAAATATTTTGTGCAATAAATCCAGACAGTAACCAAATAAAAAAAAGCCTTATTGCCACGCATTAGCAATGGCTGCATGAATGCATGCATAATAGCAAACACGTGAAAATTTTTAAGAGACTTTTTATGCTTTTTCCAAATTAATTTTTAATATTTTTGGATTATTTTAAAGCAAATTTTAAGGTGATTACATTCGCTATCTTTGGATATTTTAAAACGAACAAAGTAAGCTACACAAGAGCAGAAAAATGTTCCTTTGGGTTCTGGAAAATTGTTTTGCTATACTAAAAATATATTTTTTATAATATTTTATATCCGTTTTACAGATAAAACTCTATTAGTAACAATTGTAAATTTTGTAGGAATAGGTTTCATTTGCTCGCAAAATGAACCGAAAAACAGCCAATTCATGTCAAATTTGTAAATGCCCCCTTAATCAAATAAAACCTCAATCATGCATAGGTACTCACATAATTTCAGTATTTTCACAACATTGCAGTTTGAATGTAATTTTGCATCACTAATTTAAACTAATCAATTATGAATATCAAATAGCTCTGATTCCGTTCTGCTGCAAATTGCAATATCAGTAAAGCTTTGCTTTTCTACATAAAGCAATTAGTACTTGGTAGTATGTGTTTGTATTTGTTCGCTGGATTGAATATTTATGATTGAATGAATGAATACACTATTCGGATTCGGTCTATTCGGATTTAGTTAGGAATTATAATCCTTATCATACATTTATTTATTCAGCCCGCGGCTCTCGTGTTAACTATGCCTCTTGAATGTTTCTGTCTACGGGTTGCATTGAAATTCTCAGCATAGTTTAAATGCTCTCAGTTTTCCAAGGCGAGAAATTTTGACTTTTTTTATATCGTAAAAATATCTATATAAAAGACTAGCTTTAAATGCCCGCGACTTCGCCCACGTGAAATTAGGTTTTAAACTTTCATTCCCCCATTTTACCCACCTATGGGCTGAATTTTAGAAAACGCCGAAATACCTAATTAATCATTTTTCCGTACTCAAATCATATGAAATGACATGCAAATATGTCCAAGGAATAAAAAGTTTCATACAAACTTTGATCACCTATTATACCCCCTTGGGTGACTCATTGTAATTCCAAGTGAGCCAGGAATGTATTTAATAATGAAAGCCTTAATTATGGCGCGTCTCTCCGTCTGCGGCGCGTAATTTGGCACAAAAAGCCTCTCGATTTTTGGCCTTGGAATGCCAAAGTCGTGCAACAATTTTATCGATTTCTATTTTCTATATCGAGATATGAATATCAAATTAACCTTCAAGATGTTTCACGAACAAGTTAATTT